>CM038680.1:566044160-566294264 GCA_021605205.1 Aegilops longissima
TTAGTCCCACCTCGCCTAGCGAGAGGCAGTCGCATCAGCTTATATACCTGGCTGCGACTCCCCACTGAAGCCCCTCTCATATGCAGGCAATACATTGGCTAACCATCATCCCCTCTGCCCCGTGGGGCCTACCTGAAGCAGAGAAATCTGCACCATGGGCCTGCATCCTGGCCCATAAACTGTTGGGTTCCTGGTCGTATGCAGGCCGTGGTGTACGAAATCTCCTGCCTCTGGTAGGTGGGCATTTTTTTGCATATTGAAATTAGTTTTGATCTTCTTCAAATCACCAACAAAATTTTACACATGCTCACTCACTTACATGTAATACACACTTTTTTGCATATATGTATGTGTTGAAATCTACTGGTAGTAACGGTGTATTTTTTCATCAGTCACATGTTTTTCATCCCAAATCAATGACTACTATTTTTAATCTGTCACATGTTTTTCAACCCAAATCAATTACTACTATGTTTCATCTGTCACATGTTACTTCATCCCAAATCAATTACTACTATTTTGTTATAAAGTACACTTGTATTTTTTACATAGGTTGCAAACTTAATTACATGGAGTTGAGGTTTTCATAAATGTGCATCATTCAATTTTCTATTTTAAAAATAACATAAATATTGAAATATGACAAATTTTCATGGTGACCTACATGTGTCAAACATGGCTATGAAAGAAAATTTGGATTTTTTTTACAATGCCCCCTTGAGTTATAGACCAATGTTTTGATCAGTCAGTCCAAAGGGGAGTATAAATTCGAAACAAATTCAAGAAATATAAAACCTTGAAACCTAGCTGTGTTTGTGCAAGAGATAATGTGTGGAAAAATTGAGGTGATTTGGAGGTGGTCAAAAAAATCACCACATTACGGAGGGACCATTTGGTTTAACTTGAGCCAGTTTTTGAACAAAGGTGATTTTTTCCACCACATCCGAATCACCCCAATGTTCTTTTACATGGTGACCTACATGTGCCAAACATGGCTATGAAAGAAAATAAAAAAAAGTATTTTACAATTCCCCCATGAGGTATAGACTGATATTTTGATCAGTCAGTCCTGAGGGCAGTATAAATTCAAAAAAAATATAAAACCTTGCAAGCATAGTTGTGTTACTGCAAGAGATCATGTGTGCAAGAATTGAGGTGATCTGGAGGGGTCAAAAAAATCAGCGCATTCCGGAGGGACCATTTGGACTTAAGCCAATTTTTGAAGAAAGGTGACTTTTTCCACCACCTCCAAATCACCCGAATTTTCTTTTACATGGTGACCTACATGTGCCAAACATGGCTATGAAAGAACATTCGAAAAAATATATTTTACAATGCCCCCTTGAGGTATAGACCAATATTTTGATAAGTCAGTCCAGAGGGCAGTATAGATTAAAAAAAGTCAAAAATATATAAAACCTTGGAAACCTAGCTGTGTTAGTGCAAAAGATCATGTGTGCAAAAATTGACACTATTTAGAGGTGGTCGAAAAAAATCACCGCAAAACTAAAGGCAGGAGAATTCATACAACACTGCCTCATTTTTGTTGAAATTCCATTAATAGCCATGTGTATTACATGTAAGTGAGCATGTGTAAAATTTATTAGGTGATTTGAAGAAGATCAAAACATTAACATGTCATATATGCAAAAAAATGTATATTACATGTAAGTGAGCATGTGTAAAA
Organism: Aegilops longissima; assembly: GCA_021605205.1. Taxonomy (NCBI): domain Eukaryota; kingdom Viridiplantae; phylum Streptophyta; class Magnoliopsida; order Poales; family Poaceae; genus Aegilops; species Aegilops longissima. The sequence continues at coordinate 566,045,848 of CM038680.1, forward strand.
TTAGTAGGTGATTTGAAGAAGATCAAAACACATGTCAATATGCAAAAAAAATGCCCACCTACTAGACGCAGGAGAATTCATACACCACGGCCTACATACGACTAGGTACCCAACTATTTTATGGGCCAGGATGCAGTCCCGTGGTGCAGATATCTCTGTTGCACATAGGCCCCACGGGGCAGAGGGGATGATGGTTAGGCAATGTACTGCCTACATATGAGAGGAGCTTGAGTGGGGAGTCGCAGCCAGGTATATAAACTCCCACCACCCCACGGTTGTGCCCTGCGCGGCTCTGCCTTGGGCCCAATTCGGGTGGGCTGGCCCAGGGAAACCTCACCCGCGCGCTGAAATAATTTACTTTTATAAATTCTTAAATTTGTTATCTGTACTACATTATCTTTTATTTCATTTCTTAATTCCAATATTTCTTTTCTTTTTTATATTTGTAATATTTTAAAATCGAATCTCTTTTTTTTATATTATTTCTAACAGTGTTTACTAAAATTAAAAAAATCCTCCAAAATATGTTGTGTTTTGTTTCATTTGTTCATTCTCTTTTTATATTTGAAATATTTACAAAATATAAGATAAAATGGTGTGTTTTATTTCACTTCTTCATTCTAATATTTCTTATCTTTTTTATATTTGAAATATTTTTACTTTGTAAGTTAAAATGTTGTGTTTTATTTCACTTCTTTATTCCAATTTTTCTGCTATTTCTATATTCTCCTCTCATCTTTGTTCTGACAATTATAAATTGAAAAAATGTACGATATTATGTTGTCTTTTATTTCACTTTTCATATTTGTCCTAGCTAATTATAAATTTTCTTTTCTCTTTGATACTTGAAATATTTTTACAACAAATCTAGTTGGGACAATTGCATGCATGCCTCCACATGCACCATGTACTACAAGAAGGTTTTTCTTCCCCGGTCTCACCAATTGAGACCAAACTTTATGCACACCCTAGGATGACCATGGCAAGCATGCATGACAAATATCGTTCCTTTCCAACACTAGATGCATTTTGTAGGCTTTTTTTCCAGCGATAAAACCCTAGAACGCGACCCCGACGTGACACAAAGTGCGTTTTGTGTTCGAATTTGTGCGGACCTTGCCTTGGTACCATATTGGCCATGCCCACGTGGTCCCAAAAGTTGGGGTCATCTCATGGAAGCCTCCACATGCACCATGTACATGCAGGACCATTCGGGTCTACCGGAGTGCAAGTATGAAAGAGGTTTTCCTTGCCGGTCCCACCAATTGATCCCAAACTTTATGCACACCCTAGCATGACAATGGCATGCATGCATGACAACTGTCGTTCATTTACGACACTCGATGCATTTCCTACGGTTTTTCTGGCGATAAAACCCTAGAAAATACTGCCCCGACGTGACGCAACGTGCGGTTTGTGTCCGAATTCATGCAGACCTAGCCTGGGGGACCACATTGGCCATGCCCACATGGTCCCAAAAGTTGGGGTCATCTCATGCATGCCTCCACATGCACCATGTACAAGCAGGACCATTTGGGTCTGCAGGAGGCCAAGTCTGAAAGAGGTTTTCCTAGCCGGTCCCACCAATTGATCCCAAACTTTATGCACACCCTAGCATGACCATGGCATGCATGCATGACAAGTGTTGTTCATTTCCGACACTCGATGCATTTTCTAGGGTTTTTACGGTGATAAAACCCTAGAAAACACTGCCTCGACGTGACGCAACATGCGTTTTGTGTCCGAATTCGTGCAGACCTTGCATGCGGGACCACATTGGCCATGCCCCACATGGTCCCAAAAGTTGAGGTCCTCTCATGCATGCCTCCACATGTACCGTGTACAAGCTGGACCATTCGGGTCTGCCGGAGGGCAAGTCTGGAAGAGGTTTTCCTTGCCGGTCCCACCAATTACGAAGTCAAAATAGGACAACATTTTATCATACATATTTGAAATTGAAAGCTATGAGAAGAAATGATATGGAATTATGAAACACAAAAAAACAATTAGGAATAAGGAGAAAACATAAAATAACAGGAAAGCAAAGATAAAAATAAAATAACAGATACGTAAATATTGCTAAACATAAACAAATATACAATAACTAATAGGTGAAACAAAGATTATATATTGTTTTTTGAGGGAAGAAATAAAGAATTTTTTTAGCATCAGAAACAAAGGTTATATGGTTACGGATGTAGGTTGGTGGGCCGGCCCAGACTGCGAATACCAGTCGGATGCATAGTGTGGGGGCCCACAACGCTTTCCATGCACTTCGATCATGGGAGTAGTTGCCGTTTTGTTACAAAATTCCAGGATCGTGCTAATCCATATCTTCCTAATCCCTACGATTGAGGAGCACGTTCTGCCTCGCGTCAATAATCTCCACCTAGTCGCACATGTCGTCGTCTAGATAGCCTCCTGCCGGTGAGTCGTCGCCAGCTCCGTCCGCCGCATCCCACGCGCCACAAAAACCCCGAGAACATTAAGGTCGTCCGCACGTGGTGGCCACTCTCGATGAACTACGTCGACACCGCATCGCCGACTACTTTAATCTTCATCAACCAATCAAGTATGTTGTCCTCCTTACTGCCTTCATAGCAAGCTAGTTCCTCCGTGTCATTGCTTTGATGGACTTAGGATTAGCACATATTTTCAAATAATATGAACTCGACAAGATGCGTTCTGACCAGATGGCGTAGATGAACTAAATCTTTTGTTCTTTGATAGCATGGTCGAATAAGATGTTGTTCCTCGACAAGCATGGTCCAATAATTATTTTGTGACATGATCCAATTATATTTTTGTCACATGATCCAATTATATTTTTGTGCACGTACAACAGTAAAGATTAATGCATTAGATGGTGGTGAACCTAAAAGAAATTGATGAGATGCTACTAAATTCAGGGGTGGATCCATGTGGGGGCATGGGTGTACAGATGTACACCCAATTTTTTGGCAACATTTTTCATTATATATGATGTATACTACGTACATGTATTGAATGTGTGGTGTAGTTTGTACAATAAAAACATGTTAATTCGTATAAAACTAACCTGAAAGCCTCAGTCCAACAACCATAAGTTTTGACAGTCTATCCCACACGACCCAAGTGGCTGCAAGTAAATGATCCCTACTTGAAATATGGTTTTTGTTACATTTTCTGCCCATGAATTTTTCTGCAAGTAAGGATAATGACACCATGCCTTGTTTGTGGCCATGACATATTGTAGTTCTTGTTTGAAAGCTTCATATCAACACACTTCGCTGCATGTTGTAGTATGCATGATTCTTCAATTGTTATTTTTGCATTAGTATTAGCTACTGTCAGAATGTTTTATATTTTTTTTCATAGGGATGGACAAGCTCAATGAAGATAGTGTGTGCGCTGTTGAAAAATGGTGCAAGCTTGTTGCTGCTCTATCGAGCGGTCAACGCGCTAAAGTCGCCGAAACAACATTGCGTACCATGCTTCAGATACCATCTCTTAAGATGCATACGCTATTGATAAGGTACATGGTTGAGAATTTTGAGGCCAGCAGGCACTAGTAGAAAAAGGCCCATTTGTCCCGGTTCCAGAGGCCCATTTGTCCCGGTTCTGGAACCGGGACTAAAGGGTTGGGACTAAATCCCAACACCTTTAGCCCCGGTTCGCTTACGAACCGGGACAGATGGTGCTCCACGTGGCCGCTGCGGCGAGCCCAGGTAGGAAGGCCTTTGGTCCCGGTTGGTAACCCCAACTGGGACCAAAAATCATCCACGCGTCAGCAGCTCAGGAGTTGGGGTTTTGTTTTTTCTAAAGGGGGGGGGGGGTTTGGGGGTTTTGGAGGGTTAATTTAGGGGTTTCATATATTTTGTAGCTAGCTAATAGAGAGAAGTGACCTCTCTTCTCTCTGTTCTTTGTCGACGCTACGTACTACATGTATAGAGAGAACTCGTGACAAGCTAGCTAGTAAGCAAATGAAGGAAACCATTAAGTAAAGAAGATCATCATGAACATATACAGAGAAGTGATCGACCTCCTCCTTCTCCGAGAGATTGGTCGAACAACAAGTTTTCGTATATCTAACCGACGCTACTAGCTACATATATACAATATAAGATCTGTGACAATCCATAATATCTGAAGTCAAGTGCCACATGGTATTCTCCGGCTTTATTTATGACGTGGTCAAGAAAGAATCCCGCCAATTCCTCTTGAATTGCTCATATGCGATCATGTGGTAGGAGTTCATCCCGCATCTGCCAGATCCAAATTGAAGAAGAGGGTCAATACATGTGTACGAATGAAACTCAACACAAATGATGGTGATAAAATAAAATTGTGAATATTTTTGCTTACGCACTTCATATTATTTTTTGGAGTAGCCCTGCTTATTAGAGGCCGTCGCGCTGTAGATGAACTCGCAAACGTGGTATCCACAGAAATCATTCCCGGCTTCCCGCCACAAGCACTTTACGAGAAATAGAGGTCAATCAAACTGATAAGCAAGCATGCTAAATGATATTGATGAAACTAGCTAGAATCAATGGGAGATGCGCGGAACTAGGTAGTAGTACTTACTTTCGGGTGTTTAAATCGCAGCTTGGTCAGTAGTCTCGGAGAAATTGTGGTGAACTCTTTCCAAACCCTGCCAGACAAAGAAAATAATTACTTGATATCAGGAAATGAATAAAGTTGCCGATATGGTGCGATAATGATCGATTAATCTTACTTCTCGAGCATTCGAGTCATGTCCGCATAGTCCTCGGGATCTTTTCGTCTCGAGTCTAAGACGGTTACTTCTCCCCACTAAAGCTTAATCTCTAGGAGAATAAAGTATAACCTGCGCACGCTTGCATAAGTCATCAGTTACATTACTATAAACTCGAGTAATAAGGGAAACCGAATGTGCACAAGACAGTAACACTCACTTGAAGTTGTAAGGAAAGAGTATTTTTTTCTTTGATTTTTGAGCAACGATTGTAGAAAGTTGTCCTCGGTTTCGGAGACATTGTGTTTAACCGTAAATTCATGTATGACATTTCGGTTAATGAACCCAATGTCATAGATTTTTTTATTTTCTGCATTCGACGACCTTCAATCTGCATAATATAGTGATAATAATTATATATACATGCAATGAAAGAGCTGAGCTATATATAGGGACTTAATTACAGAAGTAGTACTTACAGACAGTAGCAAGCCACGAGTGATTTGTCGAGGGCCTTTTGATTGTAGAACTGGAAAAACTGGTCAAAATCAAGAATTAACAGATCTTGTCCAATGAAGTCATGCTCCTATCTCATCGTCAAAGCATCCTTCCCAGACTCGCTGCAGGTTTTCATGTACCATTGATGGAATCTTTGCATCATCGTTGTTAGAGGAGGAGTTCCATCTTTGACAAGAGGCTTCCCGTGCTGGTATCTGAATTGGTCCACCTCCATTGTATCAAAATGTACATCATCGCCCAGGTAATCACCAGGATTGGTACCGGGCACCATCCCCGGCAGATTTGCAACGATATTGCTAGACACCTAGAGCGGGGGGCATGATTGGTTCACCTGTTCGCCGAGCTGGGGAATTCTTTTCCCACTTCTTCATTATGCTAACCTTTTATCACTTGAAGTAGTTCCCGACTGGCACGCATCTTCCAATGTCTTTTTAAGATAGTGGACACGATTGTCATCCGGCGAAGGCGGTGGTGGTCGCTTCAGGGCATCGATGGTGCGCTTCGCTTTCACCGGATCTATCGTCTCCTTCGGAGGTGGGGCGCAGGAGCCGAATATGCCAGATAATGTGAGGCGGGAGAAGCCAAAAAGCAAGCCCGCCAATGGAAACGCCAAGAAGTCGAAGACAGCCCCAATCTCGGATGATATGATGGAGGTTCTAATGAAGCGGTTCATGGACTTCATACACACCTAGATGAGGGAATTCCTGATCAAGTTGCTGAGGTGTCACACCCTAACTTCATAGTTTACAGTATGTTTGTTGTTTTAAAACCATGCAAGCATTACTAACTTTATATTTCTATTGCAGAGATTGTTGGAGAAGTTGAACAAAGTAGGTGCCATGTAGAAGGCGGCTGCTGCAGTGCCATCCGCGGACAATGATGTGGATGAAGAATTGGATTCGTTCGATGACAGTCCATATGAAAAGAAGGAATTCGTGTACAAGGAAGACATAGACTCTCACGGAGAGCCGGTCATTGACATGACGCAGCCTGATGAAGTGGCTCCTAACCATAAAACCGTAGCTGAGGTATTATGTATTCATAATTTTTTCTATAGTTTTATCGTTTATTTTTTTTACGTGCTGATATATTCACACGGTTCTGTTTGCCAAACAGAAAACTCCACCGAAGATTAATGGCCACAAGGGTGCTTCACCTATTAATTAAGCCTAATGATGAATGTGGGGCTACACCGAAAAATCCTTGGATCATTGGTAATTCTACTGAAGCAGATTCATCGGACATAGACATTTGTCCATCTTCTGTTAGCAAGTTCATGGCTAAGGTGAATGGAAAAAAGGGTACAACAATCGATAAGGATGAGGAAGTTATGTCCGGGAAGCGGAAGCGGACCATTCCCATGAAATTTGAATCCCCTTACGCACTTAACAAGCCCAGCAGGCGTACCGAACGCGGTTAGAGACCCTCCGGTAATACTACCGCTAGTAGAGGTATCGTAACTAACTTTCTTAGTTTTTTATTTACTACGAATGCATATAATCACGATTGTTGACGTTCATATTATTTCATGCAGCTTTGTTTTCTGACAATGATGTTCCGGAGGTTGTGGCAGACGAGTTGACGCCGGAAATAACTGATGCAGTTGTTTCATTTGTCGAGTTAGCTGGTCGGACCGACAAGATTAAGGGGGGAAATTTACTACAGTGAAGGACGTGGCATATCTCTGAATTCAGAAAGGATTCTACCGGTACTAAAACATAGATGGTTGTAGGACGATGTAAGTACTACTTGCATGTCCTGTTATTAAATTGCTCACTAATGTATGTCTCAACTTTCAACATGTAATGGCCTGATATTCTATGAACGTTATTGATGCTTATACGGGACATTTGGAGCTGCGCGTTGGTCATGATCGTTACCTCTTTCCAGCGTGGAGGTCCAAATTCCTTGTAGATTGTGCTATCGCATGAGACAATCCATTGCCATCGAGCTGCAACATAGATAGTGCTCTGTCCAAAGCTGGAGCAGTTAATAGAGTCAGACAAGAGTATACTGTGCGTGATAAGGTATGTTCTGTTTGTAAGTTTTCACTACAGGACATTTAATCAAGTATTTCGTTTGATCCATAATGCTTTGTTGCACTGTAGACGTATATCGCATTGAATATCGACAATACCCACTGGATGACTGTGGTAATGCACATCATCAAGCAAGAATTCCAAGTTCTCGATTCCCTCTATCCTCTGGAGCTGACATCGAAGACTGTTAAAGCACTGGTAATGTATCCAACATTTGTAGCATTAGTCTTACATATTGTTTTATGCTTCTTCGTTAACACTATCCTCTTTATAGCGATTGGCTATAGCACACGATATGCGTGAGGCAATGTTATTACACCAGGGAAATATCCAGACGTAAGTAAGTGACCTATCAATGAGTATGACATGCCCCGGCAAGAGGATGGGTGAGTTAATAGTACATCATATTCAAACAACGACACACATGTTCGTATTTCCCACCGCTAATGTTTGCATATATACCAGGAACTCTTGTGGCCTTTTTGTCACAAAATGTCTAGAACATTGGGATGGGGACTAAATGACCGGCGATTTTACCCATGTATGATGTTATTTATATTTGTAGACTAGCTAGCATGGTCGTGTAGCAACTACTATTGATGTAACCTTTATGTCAAATTTTGCAGGCCAGCGTTGACGCTAAGAGAAGACGTTTCATCGCCGAGTGGATTATGTCACCTTCGAACACGATGGAGTGTGTGAAGAACAAAATTCGCGAAATCGCAAAGAAAAGGCGCGCGTGAAGACTCCATATATCATGCAAGATTGATGTTTTAGTGATTTGGATTTAGTCCGGAAGAAGGTTTCGACGACATGAATATCTTAGGGTTTCTATCATTTTTATGTAATAAACAGGGCATCTCGAATATTGTGACTTATCGATGCTTACACATACATGTGTATGTATCTGTCAGACAATTCGCTCGTAGAAGACAATTCGGTCGTACACTTTGCAGTACACATACATGTGTATGTGTCTGTCAGACAATTTGCTTCACTTATCAATTGTTCTTGCTTAATATTTTTCTCGTTCTCCAACATTTTATAATTCTATTTCACAATAATCTTATCCACATTCTATTTTTCAATTGTTCTTGCTTAATATTTTTCTCGTTCTCCAACTTTTTATAATTCTATTTCACAATAATAATATTCACATTCTATTTTTCAATTGTTCTTGACTAATATTTTCCTCGTTCTCCAACTTTTTATAATTCCATTTTCAAAATAATATTATTCACATTCTATTTTTCACTTCAAGTCCTCTCCTAAGTTTCATATTAAAAATTTCACATTCTCTACTTCTTTTAAACTGAATGAAGCCTAGCCTTGTGCCTTAGCTATCTGCATATCATCATCTTGCATAATCTCCTGGTAATCCCCCCTCATCAGATGATTACGAAAATTAGTCCTGTCAGCTAAGAAAATATAAAGAGCCAAAACGTAATAGTATTTCCCAGACGGAAACAGAGCGCTCGTTGGCTCTATCGTGTGTTATCTGGCTAGATTAATATTTTCTATTTTGTTTGAAAAACCCCTAATTTTTTTTATTTTATGTATAAATAAGTTTTTGTGTACTCATCATGATGCCAAGCATGGTCCATCTAACCACGTGAGGGGCCCGGCAGGTGGCCTATCGTGCCGGCAGGGCTACATCGGCCCATTTGGCCAGGTTGACATCTATCTTTCCCCTTTTCTCATTTCCCTTTCCAAATCCCTAGCCCTCTCTTTCCCTTGGCCCCTCCAAATCTCGATGGCGAAAGCATGACAGCGAGGTGGGTGGCGGGCGGTGGCGGCTGCGGCGAGAAGAGTGGTGTTGACCACAAGTTAGGCGGAACCCTGGGTCCTGGAAGCAGGGGGCGGATTCAGTGGCATAGGATGCAGCCGCCGTGGATCCAGTGGAAAAGGGGACGGGGGTTTCCTGGGCAATGGCGGGCCGAGAGAACTGACGGCTAGGGTCTCTTCAGTGCTAAACTTTGGTGGCAATAAGGTAAATTCTTTAGCATTGTTCTTTACATCCCGGCATTTTTGCCCACAATTCATTACTTGTGGCCTTGAGAAGCTCCATCTATGTGGTCATCAAGAAACTCCTCGTGGCCGTCTCTGCATAGATGTAGAGAATTTTGGCAGCGCATTCTTGGGATGTGGCTTTAAGGTTAGTGTAGTGTGCATGATCTTCAAAGTAGTCCTGCTATTGCGGTCAAGATGCAAAAAAAATTAGTGTTTACCGCTGGCAGTGACAAATCCAGTTATAAATGGACTTGAATTGCTCATGATTTATTTAGGATGCTATCACTTCTAATTATGTTGAATGGGTTAATGGGGAGTGGGATAGCAAAGCAAAGTCAGTCATTAAGTATCTTGCCATGAAGAACAAGAAACTGGAGACTAAGATTACAGAATATGAAGCTGAATTTAAAAGGAATGAGAAAGAAAATAGGGCAATGGTTAAGATGCAGATGGAAATATTGCTCTATAGGCATAGGATTTTAGGATTTGGAGGTCTGATATATCTTGGCCTGTTTGCCATTATGATTGCTGTCATAGTTAGCAAGTAGATTGTTCATAAAGTTATTTACATCATTGTTATTGACATGATGAAACGATGATGAAATTTTTGCTATTCAGTTTATGGGCACATTGTAACAGAGATTGCAACAGAAATAACATGGGGCCATCATGATGGCATGTTCTATATTTGGCAGACAATGCACATTTGGCATGTTCTATATTTTGTAAGTGATGCACATAGGCACATCACCTAGCAGCACTACTAATTTGTGCAGCACCACAGTTCATTGTCTTGTTGCAACATATGAGCAGCATCTAGCAGCACCTACACCTTTGATGCAACATTGAATCAAAGCAACAATACATATTCAATATTCTGAAATTTAACTGAACTTGACACATAGGGTGAACACTAGATATTCAGTTCTTCAGTCACAAAGAACCCGACCAAACCGTACCGATTGCATAACTTATACGCTTACATATACCAGCATACCTAACCAACATCAAACCCAAAATATTGTTAACTTATATGCTCAAACATATAACATCATACCTAACTATAGATAACTCCAGCACCTTCCTCCTCCTTCAGCAATAGTGCCCATCTTCACTTCTTCATAAACTTGAGGCGGCGTGAGCGGCGCACCACACACGGAGAAGTCTTCTTCTTGACCGCCGTCCTCTTCTTCCACCTTCACTATGTCAGGGAGGAGGGGAAGGAGCTCGACGTCGATGGGCATTTTCTTGCCATCCTCGACGGCGACCGGCACTACCATCTGCACGGCGTCCTCCTCGCCCTCTTCATTGTCATCAGGGATGACCATTACCTCTTCCACATCGTCCTCCACAACGTTAGAGCTCAACGGATGGACTGGCATAGGCACGTGGTGGACCTGGTAGTCCGGGCTGACAGGCGCTAGGAGAGCGAGCTCGACGTCGACGCACTCTGCCCTCGACGCAACGCGTGCTGGATCTGGCCACTGCGGCATATGGTGGTGGAGCGGTACATCCACCGCCTTGCGCACTGAACAGGGGAGTCACTCAGCGTGGCCTCTCGCATTGCCTGACGAGGAGGAGAGCCGGCGGGACGCCGCGGTCGTAGGGGAAGGCGCGCTTCTTCTCGGCGTCGGTGGGGACTTTGATGAGGCCACGTGCGTGGTTGACCAACATCTCCGTGCTCGGGAACCACCTGCACACCTCCATCAACTGCGCGTGCCACGCCTCTTCATAGCCGGCGATCTCCATCATAGCTTGCTGCCAGTCGAGGCTTCTCTCCATGGAGGCGGTTGTAGCGGTCGTCGGCGAGGGTTTCTCGATCTACTGTAGGTCGGGATAAGAAGGGAGTTCGAACCTCGGCGCGCGTGGGAGGTGGGTGAGTGCGTGGTGGGGAGTGGTAGAGTTACTTATTTAATGGCAGTTAGGACGTGGGGAGGGGAAATGTACAATATACTTTCTACCTCCCGCCCCGGTCATAACACAGTGGCATTGCAATCTACGATTCCCCACCATGCAAAACTAATTTATTTAGGTCGGATTTTGTTGCTTATTTAGAGACGTAAAAGGTTGACACTCTGACTAAAAAAAGTGCCGATGGAGTTGCTACAATATATAGGAACCAAACACGCGAAACGTTGAACTAAATTTGATGCCATAATGTGAAGGATATACTGTCCAGTTCACTCGATTCATCCGTAAATAATTGAAGAAAGTGTTCTACTCTTCTTCTTTCTCGACATTTCTACACATGATAAAAAACAAGATAAGTTAATGAATGATAAAAAATTAATAATCCATAATGCATACAAACACTTACTTCTTATATAGTTTGCATTTCTTGCTACGTCTAGTGTGTCCTACCAATTTGCAAGCGCCGCACCGGGTTTTCAACTCGTCAAAAGAGAGTGGTCTACCATCTTTTTGAGACAGGACGGTTCTCATCTACCTTTGTTGCACCTTTGCTTGACACTTTGATAGGATCTTTAACTACAACCATGTTGCCTTCACCATCATCTGCATATTCAACTCCACACTTACTGAGGTCATACGTTTTCTTGCTCAAGTTTTTCTGTAGCGGATCATACTCATGACTCTTTGCTATCACAGCCTTCAAACTCTCCTGTAACTGATCCCACAAAGCTAGGTGTTCGCGTGCCGCATGCATAGCTTCTGACGCCAACACACTGACCTGACTATATTTCATTCTTTCCCCTGCCCCAGTCCAACCAAATCCCAACAGATCGCTTGTGCGCCTCGCGGGTAGTCCCAACCTTGCATCTTTCATGAACCGAACAAGAACTAAACACTTTGGTATTTCAGATATGTTCAAGTACTTCAGTACGTGGAATATGTGCTTGCAAGGTAGACCCTTTCGAATCATTCTTCTGCAGCTGCACCTTATAGTTTCTGCGGAATTTACTAGTGTATACTACACCCAAAAATGGCTCTTCCGGTTATTCTTCCAGGCCATGATGTACTGCTGTGATCCGTCTCCTAGCTTAATTTCTACAATCTCCATGCCGTCAATTTTTCTAAGATCATCTTGCAACATATATAAGTTTGCTGGAGTAAAGAAGTGAGAAGCAGCTATCTCAAGTTCCCTCGAGCTAGTAACTGGCACCGGTAAATTCTGTGAGGCCATGTAGTCATCTCGCGCCTCGTTCTCACGGATACGTACAACGGCGTTCTCTTAGTGCAAAGTCATATCCACCAGGGTCATTTCACTGTCTAGGTGGAGGTGAAGGCATAAGTTCAGACACTACAAGAAATATTTTAATCCATGACGGATTTCTGATGACGTTCTCAAAAGCCATCATGAAAATTGTCACAATTAAACAAGATGCGAATGGCCTCCAAAACAGTAGTACCTTTATGACAAACATGAAGAGACCGTCATGAAAACTGTCATGGATCGACCAGCTGGACCTACCATTCTCTTTTTGTGTACACCACCCGGTCCGTCACGAACGGCTTGTGCTGATGTGTCAATCCTGCGCGGAGCCAAAGCTGCTTTCTGATTGGTTGATACAATGCTCCCACAGATCACGCATAATGACCGTCCATCCCTCCTGGATCCAACGGTAGGCATACTCCTCTCTCTCTCTCTCTCTCTCTCTCTCTCTCTCTCTCTCTCTCTCTCTCTCTCTCTCTCTCTCTCTCTCTCTCTCTCTCTCTCTCTCTCTTCTTTCTTCCTGCACCACGAGCCGCCGGCTGCTCCCTCCCGGTGATCCCCGTGATTTTGGAACGTGGCGCCATAGACTTCTGCTCCTTCCCGACACACCCCCACCAGATCCGCGCGGACATGCTCATCCCGCTTGTGGTGCTCTCCATCGGGGGCTCCTTCTCCCCGGATCTGGTCGCAGCCCCCAACCTCAACCAGTGATGCTGGCCACCACCACCCCTCTGTCATAGTCGTCCCTCGCCGGCCACGATGATCTCCTCCCTCCGGCATCGTGGGTCTAGGTCCCCTTCTAACCCATAGATGGCTCCCATCTACCTCATCCACACCTGCACGCCGGATCTAGGATCTCCGGTGCTCTTCCTCTCCTCAAGGGGCGTGGCGGCCACCTTTTCCCTGCGGGTCGAGCAGGAATATATCATCCCCTCTTCTTGACCGAGCCAACGACCGCCACGACCGTGGTGCGCACGGAGACGCGCCACTGATGTCAGGACTGACTGTCGAAGATTCAGTAAACATGTTCAGTCTTCAGTTAGCGAGCTGTAGCAATTCAGACAATACCGTTTCGGCAGCAACGGACGGCTACGATGGCTCCGTAGTTTACTTTGCATCTCCACCGTCCGATGACCGTTACTGTTACTGTAGCATTTCAGTTACTTTACCGCTATTCTCGTTACTTTACCGCTAGTAGTTAAAACCCTGCTTATAACCAGCCGGGTTGTGGCTGGAGAGGACCATGAATTCTCCATTTGCTATGACGGGCTTGAACCCTAAACACTATCGCTCCTCCCATAGTTCAATATACATCTGAGATCCCAAATTACTCTGCCAATTTTCCGTTCATAATTCTCGTGTCGTGTTAGCAAATCTCTTGGGTCCTGACAAATTGGTATACAGAGCCATCATTCCTCGGAGCAAATTTTTTTCTCAAATCTGAGATCCGTGATTCCCACCCTTTCCATCCCTTCTCTGGCGGTGCGAAGTTGGCGGCAGGGATGAAGTAGTTGGCGGCGGTGAGGCGGCGCTGGCGGCGGTGCTTATTCAGGCATAGATCGGTAGAGTAGAGGCGGTTGTTCGAGTGCCTTGCTTGATCCATAAAATTCCGCGCTCGAGCATCGATCCGTGTGCCAGGGAGGAGTGGATCGCGGCGGCGGAAGGATCTGTGGTTAGGGACGGGTTGCTGGAGAGCCAGTAGTAAAATTCCTTACCCTCACCTCAGATCAATGCGATGGGACGCACCAAGGCGATCGATGATGCAGATCTGCAAGAAGTACTCTGCATGTGCGATGATTTTGGTGTTCTCCAGAAAGACAATTCTCTGATACATGCGGAAGTGGCAAAACTTCAGAGTGATGTCCAATCCATGAGCAACAAGCAAGGCGAAATATCTCTGCAAGTGGGGGAGTGTAGAGAAGACTGTAATCGACCTGGGCAAGCAGTTGTCAGTGATCAGTACAGTTCTTAAGAGAATAGTTCAACCAGGGGCGTCTACTCAAGCTGACACACAACATCCCAATTCCAGTCAAGCGGTCAAATCGCCTACTCTGCATCAGGAACAACCACTAGATCAAGACAACAGAATCGAACAATTAAGAAAGCAGTTAGCAGCAGAAAAAGAGAAATCCAAGCAGCTAGAAGAGGTGCAGTCCCATAACCTGCCACCCATCAGAATTACAAGACCTACTGTTCCTCAAGGTTATGCAAATCAGGGCAGACAAGAGCCTCCTAGTGCTATTGGAACACCAGTAACTGCCAGACAGAGAGAACAAACACCAGTTTTCAATCAGTACTTTCAGCAAAACAGAGAGACAACTCTGGCAAGGATATTATAGAACATATGAGCAAGACATGCAGGCACAGTTCATGAAATCCATTACTAAGGGACCTAAATTAGATTTCCCAAAGTTCAATGGTGAGGATCCAGTAGGCTGGATAAGGCAATGTAACAAATATTTTCAAATGTCAGGTGCTCCTGAAGAATATAAAGTTTCCCTAGCTCAAATGTACATCATTGATGAAGCTGATGTTTGGCTGAGAAGATCTGGTCTGCTAAAGAAGAGATTTTCCTGGAAAGAGTTTGGAGCTGAAATAGTAAAAAGATTTTCAGAGCAAGGATCTTATGATCTAACTGAAAAGTTCAACAGTTTGAAGCAAAACAACAATTCAGTGTCTGTGTATACAAAAACCTTTGAGAACTTGATGGCAGAGGTTCAGGAGGAAAATCCAGAGTTAAGTGAATTATGGTTTGTGAGGTGTTATGTCAATGGACTCAGGGAAGGAATTAAATTTTAGCTCAGACCACACAAACCACAAACACTTACTGATGCTTACTGTTTGGCCAAAGAAGTAGAGCCATGTCATTCCACAGTGCAAACTACAGCAAAGAAACAAGGTGTTCCTTATAACAGCTACTACCAAAAATAACAGTATACTCGGCCTAGCAAAACAACTCCTGCTCCTTCACAGCAACAAGAAGTTCCTTTTAAACCACCTGAGACAACTGCTGCCAGTAATCAGAAATTCAGAAAACCTGGAGAATGCTGGAGATGTGGTGATAAATGGATCCATGGGCACAAATGTAAATTAATTCCAAATGTTCATTTAATGCAACAAGAAACAATAGAGCAAAATGACAGTGCTGAGGAACAACCAACTCTAGAACAGGATGAAATAGTTGAAGAGGAAGAACAAGCAATGTTCATTTCTGCTTATGCATTAGGGCAACAGCTAGTTGTTCCAACTCCAACAGTCATTGTGTATATTAATGGGAAAAGAGTTGTAGCTCTGTTGGATTCTGGCAGTACCACTTCTTTTATGAGCCAAGAGTTTGCTGTGAAGTGTGGGTGTCAGTTGCTACCTGTCAAACCTAGAGCTATTGCAGTAGCTAGTGGTGGGCAACTTATCTCTTCTGCTGTAGCACCTCATTGTGAATTTTTAATGGCAAAGCTCAAGTTATCTCATAACTTCAGAGTTTTACCTCTACCCAGCCATGATCGAAAATTGGGTTATGACTGGTTCTCATTAGTCAGCCCAGTATCATCTGATGTGCCAGAAAAAACCTTCAGTTTCACTGTACAGGGCAAGCAAACAGTGTCTACTGCCATTTTCAGTAACACAGAAAGTGCACAGGAAGTGCCAGCAAAGACAACATCTAAGTTACTGAACAAAGGAGCAGAAGGGTTTCTCTTCCAAATGCACAATATTGTACTAGAATCTCCTGAAGGATTTAAAACCCCACCACAACTCCAGAAACTACTAATGGAATATGTTGATCTATTTAAAGAGCCCTCAACTCTGCCTCCTCATAGAGAAAGTGATCACACTATTCCATTAAAACCTGGAACAGACCCACCTCATGCTAGGCCCTATAGAGTTCCTCAACACCAAAAGTAGGAAATGGAAGAACAAATTAAGAAGTTATTGGCTGCTCACTTCATCAGGCACAACCAGAGCCCTGATGCAGCTCCTGTCATTTTGGTGAAGAAAAAGGATGGGTCCATGAGACTTTGCACTAATTTCAGGAAGCTTAATGCTGCAACTATCAAAAACAAATTTCCTATACCAGTTATAGAGGATTTGCTGGATGAATTACATGGAGCCAAATATTTTTCAAATATTGATTTGAGGGCTGGGTACCATCAGATCAGAATGCACCCTGATGATGTGCACAAAACTGCTTTCAGAACATTTTTGGGCCATTTTGAATATCTGGTTATGCCTTTTGGTCTCTCTAATGCTCCAGGAACATTTCAAGCAGTAATGAATAAGATCTTTGGACCTCATCTCAGGAAATTTGTGCTAGTTTTCTTTGATGATATTTTAATTTACAGCAAAACACTCAAGGAGCACATGGAACATATCCACACAGTATTGCAGATTTTGAGAGAAAATCAAATGTGTGAAAAACAATCTAAGTGTGTCTTTGCTGTTGAACAAGTGGAATATCTTGGCCATGTCATATCTGCAGAAGGAGTGGCAACAGATTCCAAAAAGATAAAAGCTATTGCTGATTGGCCTACTCCAGATAATGTGACCAAACTAAGAAGTTTTCTGGGTTTGGCAGGATATTACAGGAGATTTATAAAAGGACATGGGATCATTTGCAGACCATTGCATGATCTTTTAAAGAAAGGGCAGTTCTCCTGGACACCAACTCATGACAAAGCATTTGCCCAGCTACAACAAGCATTAATTACTGCACCAGGGCTAGCACTCCCCAATTTCTCCCTACCATTTGTCCTGGAAACTGATGCTTCAGGCAAAGGAATTGGATCAGTTTTAATGCAACAAGGCGGACCAATAGCATTTTATAGCTCTGCTCTCTGCCCTAAAAATGCGGCTATGTCAACCTATGAGAAAGAAGCACTAGCTATTCTGGAAGCTCTTAAAAGATGGAGGCATTATTTACTGGGAGAGAATTAGTAATCAAAATAGATCAACAGTCACTAAAGTTCATCACAGATCAGAAAATTACTGAGGGAGTGCAATATATGTTGATGATGAAATTATTAGAGTTCAACTTCCAAATTAAGTATAAAAAGGGTGCTCTGAATAAAGTAGCCGATGCCCTCTCAAGATCCCTTCCAGCTTGCATGACATTGTCAATTGTCACACCTGTGTGGGCAGAAGAATTGGTACATAGTTACCAACAAGACCCAGAGGCCAAGCAATTATTAGAGAAACTACTGTTACATCCAGACCGCAAAATTGCAGACCATCAAGTAACAGCTGGGATTATCAGGTACAAAGGAAAGATTTTAGTTGGAAATGATCCTGCCCTCAGAACAAGATTACCAACTGCTTTTCACATTTCTCCTGTGGGAGGCCATTCTGGCACAAGAGCAATTTATCATAGGGTTAAGACAATCTTTTATTGGCCAGGATTAAAAACAGCAGTAGAAACATTTATTGCTGCCTGCCCAATATGCCAGAGGGCAAAGCATGAAAACTGTTTGCAGCCTGGGTTATTAGACCCCATTCCCATTGCTGACATGGCCTGGAAACATATTTCCATGGACTTTATTGAGGTCTTACCAAATTCTAATGGAAAGGAAGTGATATTGGTGGTAGTAGACAGTTTTACAAAGTATGATCCCTTTATCCCTCTCGCACACCCATACACTGTCCTGAGTGTGGCACAGGCTTATGTGGATAATGTGTTGAAACTACATGGCCCTCCTAAGCTAATCATCTCAGATAGAGACAGGATATTCACTAGTAAACTTTGGAAGGGTATTTTCTCAGATTGGAAAAGTGAATTGAGATACAGCACAGCTTACCATCCACAAACAGACGGCCAGACAGAAAGAGTAAATCAATGTGTTGAAACTTATCTGAGATGCATGGCCAGCACAGAACCAAAAAAATGGTGTTCCTGGTTATCTTTAGCTGAATATTGGTATAACACCACATACCACACTGCTATTAAGATGTCTCCATTTCAAGCTCTCTATGGATTTGTTCCTCCCATGATTTCTGAGTTGGATGTACCTGGCCCACAAGAAGAAGAAGCTCATAATTTCCTAGCTGCCAAACAACAAATGCTGGAGAAACTTAAAGTGAACTTGCAGCAAGCCCAAAACAGAATGAAGAAGTATGCAGATCTCAAAAGAAAGGAAAGAGTATTTGAGGTGGGAGATATGGTGTATCTTAAGATGGCACCATATCAACTAGCAGCCTTTGGATTCAGGGGTGCTCTGAAACTACAACACAAGTATTATGGTCCATTTGTGATTGTGCAAAAGATAGGCAACTCTGCTTACAAACTACAGTTCCCAGAGCATGTGAAAATTCACCTTCCCAGAATTCTTGTGAAAATGTTAAAAAAACGCATTGGCCCAACCTCCATACCTAGTGAAAACCTTCCAATGGTCAATCAAGATGGAACTATCAAAACGGGTCCAACTGAGGTTTTACAAGTCAGACAGGTTCCTAGGCATAATGTGCCTGTGGTGCAATGGTTAATATAATGGCAAAATCTCTCGGAGAATGAAGCTATCTGGGAGGATGCAGACTTCATTAAGTACACCTTCCCAGAATTCTTCGAGGTCACAACAGAGACTTGGCGCAATGCAGCTCGCGCGCTGTGAGGACACGTCGAAGCTTACAAGGGGGCACTGTCAGGACTGACTGTCGAAGATTCAGTAAACATCTTCAGTCTTCAGTTAGCGAGCTGTAGCAATTTAGACAATACCGTTTCGGCAGCAACGGACGGCTACGATAGCTCCATAGTTTACTTCGCATCTCCACCGTCCGATGACCGTTACTGTTACTGTAGCATTTCAGTTACTTTACCGCTATTCCCGTTACTTTACCGCTAGTGGTTAAAACCCTGCTTATAACCAGCCGGGCTGTGGCTGGAGAGGACCATGAATTCTAAATTTGCTATGACGGGCTTGAACCCTAAACACTATCGCTCCTCCCATAGTATAATATACATCTGAGATCCAAATTACTCTGCCAATTTTCCGTTCATAATTCTCCTGTCGTGTTAGCAAATCTCTTGGGTCCTGACAGCTGACCGCCCCGAACGTGGTGCGCACTGAGATGCGCTGCTCGAAAGCGGGCCGTGGTGCAAACGGAGATGCGGCGAGCCCTGTTCAGAGGGACTGCCAAGGGCGCGGCTACAGCGAGCGAGCGCCTTGGCAGTGTCGGCCCTCCCGCTGCCGTAGTCTCCCACGCCCCATCTGACTTGCATCTGCCGGCGGCCCGAGGCTACGACAACGGTGTGGACGCCCTCAACAACAGGGATGTTGCACGGCAAAAGCGGCAAAGGGTAGAGAAAGACCGACTCCTCTACCACAGGTCACCGGAGCTCATCCTCTGTAGGTTGCGGGAGGCGCGGTTGGCGCCATTAGTTCACTGCCTGTCACAACGACTTCTCTCTGCAGGGGTAAGCAATAGTTGAATGCTTTGTTTCAGTTTCCATTTTGTTTGATCTGAACCTTGTTGCTGCAATGGCGTGACATGAATACACTAATCAGCTGACAGTTAAGAAATTCTATAGCTTTATAGTCTTTATCTGGGAGTAATTCCTGTTGCTTCTGACTAAGGACTTCTGCCTATGTTGGCCTTTTGTTGCTATTATACGCAGGGTCCGAGACGAGCACATGATTTGGGTTTGGACAATTTAAAGTTTTAGAACATGAGTTAATATAGATTTCCAGTAACCATTCTTGTCATGTGATGTTGTAGTTCGCCTAGTTAGTAACTTAGCATTACCCCCTGATAACAGTTGGCCTCGCGGTCGTAACTCTTATTCTTATCAGAAGTATTTTACATGTTCATTAAGTTCCTGATCGTAGGTGATCCACTTGATCATAATTTTGTTTCCATTTTAATTTAAACTGGGCAGTCCATCAGTTTTTTGGTTTGCTTGGAAGAAAAGAACCATTACTTGAAATCAACTATGTGATAGGCTAAATCATTTAAGCTTGGTTGATAGATAAAATTTGGTTCACGCTGGTACAAGTACATTTTTTTGTTCAGTGAAGAGTGTGTCTGTGCTGTCGGTGGCCGACCTGCACTAAGACCCTTGCATCATCTACAAACCACTTCAGTGAGCACTTGTATCTCTGCCTCCCTCCTCTGCTCTGAGCCCGTGGCTGTGGCATACACTGTTTTGTGGCCTTTGAGCTGAACCTGATCCATGGTTAGTTAGGGTATATATTGGTGCTGTTTGGGCTCGATTAGCTCGATTCGATGTTGTTTAGGCTTGAGCAAAGTAGTTATCTTGTTGAAATGAGAGGGATAAGGTAGGTGCTGCCACTATTGGCGATCATGTATATGCAATTGTAGGCAACCAGAGAATATGTGTTGCATTTGTATGTCCTCATGTTTAAAATTTGTGTCTGGAAGTTATTAACAGATCTACTATTCCAATAATTTTTTATTTCCTAAA
Organism: Aegilops longissima; assembly: GCA_021605205.1. NCBI lineage: Eukaryota > Viridiplantae > Streptophyta > Magnoliopsida > Poales > Poaceae > Aegilops > Aegilops longissima. Next base: position 566,066,691 of record CM038680.1, read on the forward strand.
TCTCATGGTAAATCTAGAAGTTGCATTGCATATATGTGTATTACACCATACTAGTAAACTTCTAAAAGCAAATGGAGCTGAACCTTTATAATGTAGAATGCACTCTGCATTCTGCAGATTACGCCATACTTATTTGCATGTAATGCTAATTGAACAGGCACTGCGGTTGTGATTGTTATGCTGGGAACGATGTTCCTCATGGTCCCAGTAAGGCTGCTAGTATGGAAGAGGCACTAGATCCTTGTTATCACATTCCTTGAGCTCTCGTTGATGGAGGATAAATGGAAACAAGTGATCATCTAGTGGAGACAAATAGTAAGTTACAACCTCTTTGCTCTTCCTGTTCGTAATAAGAAGGAATCCTTACTCTAGTGGGTAGTGGCCCATTTACTCGTAATTTGAAAAAAAATGATACACAATATATATGATGCTTCCACGTTTTTCAAGTGTTTTGCAATATAGTTTTTCTCTATATTGCACCCAGAGCTGAATGTTCGATTGGATCAGGCAAGTAACATTGTGAGTAGGCCTTCTTCCTATTTACTTTTCGACTGGATCAGGCGTTTATGTAAACAGGATAGCTCAAACTCTTGTTTCAAGAGTGAGTAGTACGCTGAAACTGCATTCTACTCCCTCCGTTCTAAAATAGATGACCCAACTTTATAGTAACTTTAGTACTCCCTCCGTTTCTTTTTACTCCGCATATAAGATTTGGTCAAAGTCAAACTACATAAAGTTTGACCAAATTTATATAAAAAAATATGAACATCTACAATATTAAAACTATATAGTATGAAAATACATTTTATGATACATCTGGTAATATTGATTCATATTCTCAATGTTTATATTTTTTGATATAAAGTTAGTCAAACCTTACAAAGCTTGACTTTGACCAAACCTTATATGCAGACTAAAAAGAAACGGAGGGAGTACAAAGTTAGTACAAAGTTAGGTCATCTATTTTGGAACGGAGGGAGTAGTAAATAGCGGTTACTTCTCAAATCTGAGAAATTTAAAACCAATCATCATTCCTGACTGGCGGTGTATATATAGTAATAGTATATGAAGGTGAACTTGGCAAAAACTCAGCTTTTACCATCGAAATATATGTACAGAATTTCCAGATCTAATCTGAAATGTCAATTAGGAAATGTTGAGCATTATCTTGACCTTTAAAACCAAAAACCTACTGTATGGACAAACACAAATCATACTACTATTCTTTCTCTAGAAAAGCTGAGCATTATTTTGTTGGTGGGTTTTCTCCCTAGGCATTTGTTTAACTATCCTTGTCGCCTCGTGCCACTCTATGAATATGTATTCCAGAAATAAGTTTAATCCAAATCTAAGAACAAAATTACATGGTTACATTGTGGCAGTCCTACAGTAAGAATACAGAGGTTTAAACCTGTTTATTTGTGTACTACACACATGTATTAGTGAGTCAATTTATTGTTGTTTTATACTAGATACTTTGTTATTCTCATTTGTAGGCACAATAAGATTTTAGGATTTTGGAAAGCATGTAATTTATTTTTTAAGTTTTCTTCTTCTACTATATAGTTATATCTACAAACGTCTAATGTTGTTGTGAATATGGTAGGTATGTTGCTGTCCATCACAATCTGCCATGACATATAGTTGCCATCAGGAGGGTTGATGACAAGAACAAGAGTGGCAACCTTAGTAGTTTATATGTTTTGTTGATGTAAATTGGATTGTACCGGTTCCCAATTCTTGCTATGTGATATATTTTGTCAATATATGTTGTATATTATCATTTCATGGAGGATATTATAAACTGCTAGGTTGTAGATACGTATGGATAGTTGCATATTGAGTGATTTTGTCAATATATGTTGTAGATACCTATGGATGGTTGCATATTGAGTGATTTGGTCCAAAATTGGTATTATGGTTTACGGGACACATTATGCTACAAGTATATTTGATGAAAATTGGGCTGAAAGAAGTTGATGGGACCAAATTAAAATTGATCCTAAATCCATGATGGTTTCTATGGCAAAAAAAGTGTCCACGTAGGTAGCCATGTCATTCCAGTTAATAAATTGAAAATCCTACGTGGCATTGGTCCATGACGGTCTGTTCCGTCACAGCCTAGTTAGGGCTTGGGCGGGCCTAAGGCATTTCCATGACGGCATCATTTCCAAGCTTCCTACTTTCTAGAGGAATTTTCCCACGGTTCCAAAACACAAGAGACATGAGTTTTATATTGTCAATCTCATTCGAAATCTTTACGTGCAATGAAAGATGGGGGCAAAACACAAACATGCTTGTTTCATGAGTGAAATTCTAGTTCCAACTTGGTACACAAGAAAAAAATTCAGCCCCATAAGTTCAAGAAAAAGAACGAGTATGTGGGCATTGGAAAATTTGAAGGCAAAGCTAAGGCCTCACTATCTGGCAACTTTAAAAATGTCTATAAAAATGAAAGGAGCATGCCATGTGACGGTGTCCCGACCAACAGGTCTCACTCCATGTTGGTTCCCAGCCAGGCTGAGATCCCCTAGGTTGGTTCCGTCCTGGCCCACTTTGGGCAGCCCATGATGAAATATATATATATGAATATTCCGAAAGACTTGGAGTACGATCTGACGATACTGGAGCGGTGGAGGATTCTACCTCCACCAATGTAGCCTACCTAGTTCTGTAACTCTAGGACCCCGGTATGTTATATAATCCGGAGACCGGGCTCGTCGATAGGCTACATATCTCTTTGTATTTTACATGCGCTTTGTACACACTCCAAAAAAATAAAAATAAGTAGGACGATGCATATTATCTCCTTTATGAGATTCCGAACCTCTAGGTAAAACCTTGCCTCAGTTACCATTGTGCCAAGTGGGCTAGATAGGACCCTACGAAGGTATCTGTCGGGTTTATCTCTGACAGTGGTGGCCCAGAGGTGAACGTTGCTGCTTGATGGGACTTCAGATGAACGCTCAAGTAGGTTCTGGCATGAACTTCTTATTGGCACAACTGTTCGTCTCCAGCGTCACCACCCTCGTCGCCGACTAAACTGGTCACCTCAGCCAGGCGAAACCTTCACTCCGGGCCGGATCGTATGATACGGAAACATGGAATACTCCACAGACCACCACGAAAAGTTGATCTTGCATGATTTGGCATCGCGCTGGATCAAGGAACAGCTGGAGCCGGTTCTCCCGATCTCATTTATCCAACACTCTTGTTATGCGGTGAAGAAGGACATTAGGACCCTGATTGTGAGAGTTGCTTTGACATTCGACAACATGGGAAGAACAACAAGACGTTAATCTTGTTATTACCAATATTGAGACGACAGATGTACGGTATGGTAAATTTTCTACTTTTCTTTCAGTATGGCATTCTCGAAGTGTCAATATACATATGTGTGATAATATATCCATGTATTCTTCTTATGAAGTTGCAAGGACTACATCTGTGATGGAGGATTGCAAATTTCTTCTTTTGAAACACCAAGCTCCAATATTTGTAGAAACACAGTACAACGCATAGACTCAGATACATGCGCAAACATCGTTTACCAGTGAACAAACATCAGCGTAAAAGCTGAAATAAATCCCTAAAAATGTGAGGTCCATTGCCAGATATTTGATTTGAACCGCGGTGCATATATTTTTACTTTAGACGAGTATTCAATTTGTATTTTTAGAACAAGGATGACACATCTCTAATAGTTGTTTTGCAAAACCTAAGATGCTTGAAAACCTTTTTCACATCAATTGATTCCGAACATAAAACTGTTTTCACATCAATTGAGGCAACAGATGAGGGCGACGTGACAAGAGGCAGTGAGGAGAGACCCCTCCAAGGGCGAGCCAAAACCTGACCGGAGACAGCGCTCTGAACGGCAGTGAGTCGCGATGTCGCCGGCAGAGACGAGGAACGGGGTTGAATGATGTGGGTGGGGGTGTGTGCGGGCTACGCCAAAAGTCTGATGGCCTGGGTGATTTAGAAGGAGAAAAGATGTGCACATCTGGAGGAGGAAGAGGAAGAGTGATGGTTGGCCCGAGGAGGAAGATGGATGGTGGGTCGTTAGGTCCACCGTTGGATTTTTTATCCAACTTTGAAGATTTAGAACGCGAATTGATCAACACGTTTAATCCTTTTCAGGCATCTATTAGTCCAAGAGATGCAACGTGAGAGAGATGCAGCTAGCGAGGCCATACTGCTAGACCACATGACGTCTTTTTTGCATTTGACATGAGGGAACGCGGAGAAGGCCAGAAATTGCAAGTAATTACGATCGCATTTAGTGCATTCCAACTTACCCCCTGGATATGCTTTGGCTGGAGTAGTAAGAAAACGCGAGCGCCGTATACACAATCCTCCCCCGCAGTATTCAATGCGCAATCAATGAATTCCAAAACTTTCCGGCCTGGTCTGCTGCTGCCAGCAGTATTTCTAACCTTGGCTGGCACCTCGGACGGATCTCCTCAGACCTACGCAGACCATCATATCCGCCGTTTTCCCCATCCTCCATCCAGCCAAGCCGGCGTGCTTCCTTTCACTCCCTTTCTCTCGACACCATGGCGGCGCCCTCCACTCTTCGGAGAAGCCCGAGACTGCAGGCGAGGCTGCAGCAGGGCCGCATCACCGAACTGCCATCCGATCTCTTGCGGTGCATCGCCCAGAGGCTCCCGTCCGGTCAAGACGTCGCCAGCTTCCGGCTCACCGGCAGGGCCTGGCGCGACGCGGTGCCGCTCAAGGGCTTCGCTCCCCTTCTGATGCTGCCGGAGTCCCGGGACGGCAGCGCCTCCTTCTACAGGCCGTCCGACGGCAAGATCCTCACGGCCAACCTCCCTGACCTGCAAGGCAAGGTTGTGTGCGGCTCGTCGCGCGGGTGGCTGGCGCTGGTGGACGAGGCAGCCTCCGTCACGCTCCTAAACCCCTTCACTGGTGTCACCGTCGCACTGCCGCCGGCCAACAACAAACTCGGGGCGGCCTGCTTTTGGAAACTGTCCATGGACGTGGACGGACGGTGGGTCGTCCATTCCTTTCCCAACTACAACGAGGTGTGTGCCATTAGGCTAAGCGACATGAGGGGGCTGCTGTTCCGCGACATCGTGCTATCCTCGCAGCCCGACTCTGCGGGCTGCGTGGCCATGGCGCAGCTCACTTCATCTTACAGCGTCGCCTTCTGTCGCGTCGGGGTGGACAGATCGTGGTCGTTGCTCCACGCCAACCTGACGTGCCGCATCCGGTCGGCCCTGCACTGCCACGGCAGCACGTTCCTGGCGATCGGTGAAGACCTCGGGATCTCAATCTGCTACCTCGCCGGTGCTACTCCGAGAGTGGCGTCGCTGAGTTGCTTCAGTCCGCCGGAATGGATCTGCCCCCGCAGCTACCTGCAAGTAGACGGCAAGCTTCACCTTGTTGGAACTGTGCTTGAGAATAACACCCGCCACACCCGGGTCTACATGTGCGATGTCTTCGCCGGGAAACGGATGTGGTCTAGAGTGATGGATGTTGGTCATCGGACATTGTTCGTGTCAAATATCTTCATGTCAGGCCATGGTGGAGCAAGCATTGCGGGGCTCAAGATGAATTCTGTATACTTCTCCGAGCATCTGGATGATAGTCAAGAGGATCCAGATCATACGTTGGCGATATCCGACATAGCCAATGGCAGGCCGGAGTTGTTAACTTATACTCCCTCCGTTCCTTGATATAAGGTGCATAGATTTTTGAGAAAAAGTCCGAAATATAAGGTGTATTGCATTGCACCACTCGTTTGGATATTTTTTTTAGGGATTTGATTACATTTCCTTATATCAGGAAAGCTCCTCTATCTCCTCATGTCAATTAGTCAGGTGTAATCTCGCCCAAAACTTGTGAAATTTTTCCTCCATGTGCGTTCTTTAATTTCCGTGTCAAAAACTATACGCCCTATATCTAGGAACGGAGGGAGTAAGAAAAAGATCCAGGGTTTTTCGGAGGCTCTTTGCTGGATTCAGCCGAAACCAAATCTATGGAGACAAGGTACGTACATCTCTGTCATGTTCATTATTTGATGTTGTTTGTTGTTGTATCTTGATCTGTGGGGCTATTAGATTCTAGAAACCACACTGTCTGTCTCACTATTCCATGACGGTTTTCTTTGTAACTAGCTAAGCTATTCTGCTAATCATGATGCATTTGTTTGGTTCATTATAGTTAACATGGGCGAAAAATATTAGATGTCATACTTGGTGGATAGATCGTTAGTCCATCAATGTTTAATGTGACCAAACAATTAAGATGCCATATATATTTGCCCAGTTTGTCTAATTTACATCTAGATGTTTTTTTAAGGATGTCACATCTAAGCTCCCACAAATATATAATGCAGCAACAAGAAACAAAAAAACTAGGATAAAAAAATAGACCACAAATAGAGTGAACATCAACTTAGATGATAACTATGTCACATCTAGATGTGTCATTATGATTTTGCAACCTCTAGATACGATTTATAGATTATTTAACTCCAATATGTCATGTACTCATGTTCATTATGACGGGTATTGAAAAAATGGTAGATATGTAATACTCAGTGCATACGATATATCGGTATGCGATTTTCAACTGTACTTGAAATTGGTCCACTGAATTTGTGAACTGATTGTATTTTTTTACTCACAAAGTCGATGTTTTTCATAGGACTTGCCAGCGTTTGTTGAGATACTTATATATTCAACTGACTGATTTACGAAACAACGAAAAATTCACATGAACACTACCTCATGTGTGATATAACAATGGTCATCAACAAGACCGTAGTTGCTTAGTTTTTGCAAATTAAGATTGAGTTTTAACTATTTATCTTTTTCAAATAGACATTATTGTCAAGATCGCAACCTCTTACAACTGTCCTCATGGTCCAAATTTCCAGCAATTTTTGTTGTCTAAAATTAGTTGTATATTTTGTTGTAACCACATTATTTGGCATGTTACAGTAATTGTTCGAATCACTTTTTGACTATAAATTTGATGATTATTTTCAGGAGGACATGCTAATGAATGAAAGGTTCAAGATCAAACAATGGAAATCAAGCACTTTCTGAGTCTTGTGTGCAATGCAACAAGAAGGGTCGAGTACAACTTCGTAGTTCCTTTGTTCATGAACTTTAAGATTCAGTTTGGACGCAGTTATGCTACCTACTCCCTCCGTCCCATAATGTAAGATGTTTTTTGACACTACACTAGTGTCAGAAAACGTCTTACATTATGAGATGGAGGGAGTACATATGATGTTTTCTGAACCAACTTCCATTTCCTTTCCGACTTTTCCCTAAGATAACACATATTTTCTATGTGGTTTGACTATTGAAGCATGTTGAAGTTCATCTTGTGATGTTCTCGGTTAAATATGGATTTTGCAGGGAGTAGTAGTATTTGATAGTATTTTTTTTTCTTTGGGTGAACTTCAATCTTCTTTTTCTGCTGTTAACCCAAACTTCTAAAATTTGCTACTATGGCCTGAAACCAAAAGCTTTGTGTGCATATTTAACATTTACGTCCAATAGGGCTAATTAAACATGTGAATCCCTTGAAATGATGGTCAATGTTGACATTTGTACAAAACTTGAAGTTATCTATCCAAGAGTTTCTCAGGTATGTACTGTGAATCATATCATACATGCAAACACATAGTTTGAAATCAATATACTAGTGTACTTGGATGAACGACCATAACTTCAGCAAAAACATGGTTTTTTTTTTGGTTTTTTTACTGTGTTTGGTGGAATGATTTTTTGGAGACCCATACCGAACCTTAGTGGGTGGAGTCATCTCCACACAATTACACCATGAACCAAGAGGTATCTTTTATAGTTTGGGACGTGCTTTTTGTGAAATCTACTCAAAATAATTTAAAATTTTATCTTGGCAAACAGCAAATCAGAAATTCGAGCAAAGTGTTGTATTGTACCTTCCCTTGGTACATTTGGGAGGTCTTTAGAATGCTTCTAGACATAACTTCAACCTCTTTGTATTTCCTTTTTGCAACAGTTTATAAGATAAGCTAAACAGTTATAGTCGAAGTACATCAAACAGAAGTTGAGATTGACATAATTTTTTGTTCGCAACAACATAGTCGTGTACTTCTTTCCTCAGCATATAGTTGATGTCAATCTTTGGTCATATGGGAGCATCTAGGCGGAGGCGGCAATGACGTGGGCTGCATCAACAGTGGATTCACAATGCAGGCTGGAGTAGGGTTGGGAGTGACCTTCACCAGATAAGGAAACCATTCGTCACCATGGATTAGAGCAGGGGAGGAACTATGCCTTTGGTCCTGGCCCAAGTAATATGTACACATCATTGATTGTGCTTTGACCATGCCACCTCACCGCTCCACCTCACCGCTTTTGCTAACGCTCCACGCCTCCTCCAACCACTGACCACACCTAGATGTCGTGCATCCCTCGTTTCGAGCATGCAGCCAAGTGGAATTGTGACATTGCTTCTGGCCATGCACGAGTGTGATGCCCTCGTAATCATTCGTCTCCTTTAAAAATTACTAGCTTCTGATTCTTAAATTCCCTTTGATTCAACTCCACTTGTTTTCATTCTTCAGACAATTTATTAATGGTTTCGTTGTCAGGACGAGACTTTGACCTGCCATAAAATTGATGTTGTTAGGTCCATACTCAGAAGTACTTATATGTAGTTGTGATTTCGTATCACAAACATTACGCACTAATAATTTATTTTTTGGCTAAAGGGTTTGTTCTAATGTTACTAAATACTCAATGTATTCTGGAACAGAGGATGTGTTAGTAAAATTCATATCGGTCAAATGATCTTATTCATTCAGTTTAATATAAATTCCTTGAGATGGCGAGGAAACAAGAGGTACTTGATTGTTTCTCGGTCCAAAAGATCATTAGGAGTAGAAAAAAACATAATTTTTCAGGCAAACCCATGGAATCTGAAGAGTAATACAGATAGAGATATCAATTCATTACACAAAATACACAATACACCATAATACCTATAGTACAATCCATATCTAATTACAATTTATGCAATAGTACACACAATTTATATAATATACTCCCTCTGTTCATAATGCAGTGCATATAGATTTTCTACAAAGTCAGACTTGACACATTTTGACCAAGTTTAAATAAAAAACTATTTGCATATACAACACAAAATCTATACAATATGAAAGTATGTCTTGTGATGTATCTAATCATATGTATTTGGTATTCTAGATGTACATATTTTTGTCTACAGACATGGTCAAAGTTAATAACGTTTGACTTCTCAAAATATCTATATACACTAAATTTTGAAATGGAGGGAGTAATAGCTAATGTAATTAGACGTTGAGGTGGACATGCTCCCAGCCGTCAAAGTCATGGGCGAGGAAGGGTCTCCGTGGGAGGTCAGCCACTGTCGGGGCTAGCTGTGTCGCGTCGTCCATGCCATGCCACCCCAGATCCATTTTAAACCAATGAGGAAGAAGGGAGAAATGTCGGATGGCGGCATGCTCTCCGTGCTCCCCTGATGTATCTCCCCGGTAGGAAGAAGGTGACTTGGCAGGGCTGTGTCTTTGGCCTTGTTACACCGCCGTACCAGGTTTGGGAGTTTGGGATGGAAAGCCAGCAACAGTGAAGGAGGTTGGCCACTACGTGCTTCTTCCTGGCCGGGCCATCGAACCACTGGAAAGAGGAGAGCTCTTGTATCTTTATTGTCTGTGGTGGTAGTGGTGTTGATATGTAGTGGATCAAGTATGTAGTGGATTAGTACAAGTTACCGGAGCAAACGGAAACAAAATGAAACTAATACGAATTGCAAGAATATAGTAATCCCATCATGGGGCAGAGAAGATTCCATGGAATCAGTTCAAATAAACAATAAAGAATACGTTCAGCAAATAACAAAAATATTGTACACTAACCAGATCAGGAAATCATGGAGAAGTCTTAAAAGAGAGGTGGATATGATTCTAGGGCAGTGCATTCATCTCCATGACAGCAAAAGAATGCCGAAGAGTCAAATTTTGGTCTCATTCTACAATCCAAAATTCTAACAAACAAACTACAGTAAACATGATTACAAATATACGAACCACTGGAATAGAATTTTAGAAGTGAGAAAACGGTGACAAACTCCCTCTAAATGTAGGCATTGGCTCAAACAAATTGTTGGCAACTCATATACAGGTAAAGCGTGAAGCAAGAGAGAGAAAACTTAATAACTGGATTGCTACACAAAGATGCCTTGTACAGAATCCATACATGTTTTTGCTAGGGGAAAACTAGAGAAACGTTGTAGCATTTGGTACAGCAGCAAACATTTCTGACCCTTGTAGAACTAGCACATGCCAGTGACAAGCGCTCATAAGTGCATGTGCCACTGGTAATTGCAAAATTGCCAGTGACGAAAATAAAGTAAGTAACCAGCAAAAGTTCCGCACAATACAGGGAGCGTTCTGGTCAAATATCAGCACGTATTTCTCTCGTCAGTTACTAGTGACAAGCATTTTGTGTACTCCTGCTGTTTCAAAATAGAAGTCTTTTTAGAGATTTCAATATGGATTACATATGGAACAAAATTAGTGTAGTTCATATAAATCCGTATGTAGTTCATATTGGAATCTCTAAAAAGACTTATATTTAGGAACGGCTGTAATACTAGTCACCGTTAAGGTGGTGGTCATAAATGTTTCAGCTGTAGTGAACAAGCATGCTTTTCTCTTGTTTGCCAAAAGTAAAAAAGAATGCTTCTATTAAATCAAATGTCAAATGGTGCTCAAACTTAACCAAAATGCTCTCTAAATTGTGCAAAACTTACTGGAGTTTTCTAAATGTTTGTGTTCAGTTTGAATATTGAACCCAAAATTTGATGCTTGAACTAAACATGCATGTTGAGTTAATTGCACAAAACGACCATATTTTGGGGTATCGTTTGCAGAAAACCACGTGGTCACTCATTTTTGCAAAAAACACCGCACATTCAGTAATCTTTTTTCGGAAAGCACTAATCGAGTGATTTAGATCGTTTAATCACTTTTTGACAAGTGGGACCGAATTGTCGGGAGCTGACTTGGCAAAACATTTACATATACACCCTTAGATCTTAAAAATAAAAGCATCGACCACCTCCCCCTCCCCCTGTGGACAGCAGCTCCTTCCTCACGCGCAGCAACTGGTGGGCCCACCAGTCGACGAGCCGTGCGATAGTGCAAGACATCTCCCCGCACACGCCGGCCATCGCCGCAACCACGAGGGCCAGCAACGCACTGTCGTTGTCGGCCACGAGCCTCCGGACGCCCTCGAGCCACGCCACCTAGTCCTTCTCTGGCGCGCGCCACAGTGTGGATTCAGGCGAACAGTAGCACGGACATGGCGGTAGGGTTGACCAGCGCCGCGGTCATGGCCGTTGTCCTGGAGGCAGAGAGAGGATGAGCTGCATGAGAGAGTGAGAAGGGAGAAGGGAGATATACAAGGGAGGAAGAGGGGGCGGTGGTGGTTCCCGGCGCACTGGTGAACTGGCGACGGTGAGCTGTGGGGGTAGCTGAGGACGCCCAGATCCGATCGTGGAGGCGGTTGGCGGAGCTCCGGCCGCCGGGGCTCCTTGGATGCGGCAGCGGAGCAGTTGTTGACCTGTAGGACAGCACAGCCAGGAGATAAAAGAGGTCACGAGGAGAAGAAAAGAAAAAGGAGGAGGAAGAAGATGGTAGGCAGGGCAGCGGCGGTCGCTGGCGGCGAGGTCCCCGGAGCGCCACAGGGGTTGGGCAGCTCGGCCACTCCTAATCCAGATGGGATCTAGGCGAGGAGGCGCGCTGCAGTTGTGCACAGCCAGAGGTGGGGTGTTGATTGCACTATTTTTAGATCTAGGGGTGTTTACATCAATTTGTGCCAAGTCAGCATATTACAATCGGGGCCATCTGTTGGGAAAGTGCTTAAATAGGCTAAATTCCCTAATCAGCTAGTGTTTTCTGAAAAAAGATTACTGAATGCGCGGTGGTTTTTGCAAATAATTAGTGACCTCGTCATTTTTTGCAAACGATGCCCCAAATGTGGTGGTTTTGTGCAGTTAACTCTACATGTTAGTATTATATATGTCGTTTGCATTTTTTGCCTAACATTTCAGGTTGAAACTCAGAAGATAGGTCCCAAATCATCAGTAAGAAAGAGTTGAGATTTTACATGAATGCTCACCAAGGATATGTGGGGCTGTTCATATTGTTTTGAAAGTTATGCATTTTTATTATTCAACACAATTTAAGTCCTGAAAAAATAAAGCATATTTCTCCTGAACTTCATGCTCAAAAGAGTCACGGACTTGCGAGAATGCCTACTGAATTATTCTTAATTTACAGGAATATTTTCATTATGCACAGTTTAAATTCTGAATGCAAATTTTAGTATGAAAGTAAATAGTCGTGTTTCTCTAAAATCATGTGGCAAAAATAACTGAAAATTTATGAGAATGTTTACAGGATTGTATGTTATTTACTGGGATCTTTTGAAAGTTTATGCATAGAAATTTCTAGATTTGTCAATACTTTAGTTTTACGTTAGAAAAAGGGCCGAGTCATTCATTGAAGAAATACATACAAGCTCAAGATTGATCAGGTTAGGTGAAGTGACTAGAAAAATTATATGGACACCATTTCATGGCACTACATAATCCAGTACCAGTGATAATAATCTGAGAGAGAGAGAGAGAGAGAGAGAGAGAGAGAGAGAGGGGGGGTATCTTAATACGTTTAAAAAGCTCGGGTAGGATAATGTAGACTAAACTCAAATTGGCATTATAAATTAAACTCTGCTGCAAACCGTTTTTTCTCAATAAACTCCGCTACAAACATATAAGTTCTGAAGGGCAAAATAAACACGTAAAACGTCCAATAGAGCACACAATTATTCTGGGCGGCCGACAGGCATCTTGCACGAGGATGGCCTATTGACCGAGTTTGCAAGCTTACGACCAGCAACCCGAATCTGCTTTGCATTTGCACCTTTTAGCTAGGAAAGTGTGGTGCCCGTTTATTGCTTCGCACTGAGAGATGGCTGTCATTAGAGCGTTATCCATGTCGAGTGGTGCTGGAGGATATCGCGCGTTCGTGCCCAAGGATAAGAGAAATAAGAGCATGACGCTGTCTTGTTACTTATGTGGTGTGGTGTGGCACATTCGAAGGAGCACAACCGAAGAACATCTGATAAGAAATCACGGTGGCGAACAAAGTTAGAGATTTACATTGGCCTCCTGAAGGAGGCAAGAGAGATGTAGTTTGTCTTGTGTATGGGAATGGCCCTATACGGTCCCTGTTGTATTTCCCTTTTCAGTGTACCTTCTTCCTTAGCTGGTCTTATGTTATGCTAATGTACAGTTTCTTTCTGGCAGAGCTCCAACTGATTCCGTAAAAGAAGTGGAAACAGTTCATACAGCCGGCTGAAAAGAACACTTCATTGGACGCGTGCATCATTGTTCGATTGAACTAAATCCTATGGCTGGGACATGCTTTACAGGAAGAAGGGATTCGGGTCATGTATTCACCATAGCGCTTGCAACTTTATATCTTTCCATGTTTTCTTCCTACTCGCAACTCGGCTGCTCCTCCAAAATTGAACACCGAATCCTCCCTCGCTCACTCCCCCGCAGCTCGGCCGGTCCTGACTTTTCTGAGGCCCGGGGGCAAACTTAAAAAATGGGCCCCATCAAGGTTCAAGGCAGCAACTACAACATAGTAAAATTTTCACTCATGTAGATATAAATCACAAAAATTCATTTGATTTCAAACATCCAACTAAACAACGATCTTGGTCTATACACGCACGTCCCATACCATCAGCTCCCACTAACCACACCTGGATAAGCCTAGCATCTAAGTTAGTTAGTTAGCTTGTTTGTTGAGCTTTATGTGGAACAACCAGCGTTGTATATATTTATACGGGTGATCAATGCATCAGTACAGTTCTGACCCATTCTGTGTCTTTGTCTTCTACAATTAGCAAATCAAGTCTTGTAATACATCATAGACATGTACTACACGATAAGAGTTTTTTAGGCACCATTTTACAATACCAGAACGGTGGGAACACCTGAATTGTTGGCGGAGAAAAGAAGAAATCAAACTATTCAGTTCCTAATACCACAGATATCGCTATGGTCCTCCCGCGTCCCACCGTCGATTTTGTATCTTAAGCAGACGAGAGGACCAGTTAGGGTGTCCAAATTAAAAAAAAGTACAAAGATCAATCAAATGGAAAAAGGACTGAGAATTTACAAGAACCTTTTGAAGCGTTCTTTGTCCTGGTTGCAAAGCAAATGGAGCTGATGAGGTGCTGCGTGCCTGCCCCTGATGCTGCCCACCGGATGGGAGTGCGTATTGGCAGTGTGCTGGAGGAAAGGAATGAGGAATCCATAAAAAAGTGAGATGGAAAAGGTCTAAGGAAACACCATAATCAATTCTTTGCAAGAGGAACAAACTTGAAGGAGAGACAGATGACGGGAGAATAAATGTATACTGTACGGTGCGTCACTGAGTAAATCGATGGTTGACCTCACGTTCACGTGGCCCGCGTCCGTGTAGGCTAGCTGATTGGGCCATGGTTTTAGTGCTTGTTTCAATTAACCCTCGATCCATTTGAGAAAACGATGGGCTGAACAAAAAACGATGTACTAGTATACCCAGTACGTACTAGAGCAACTAATCACCGAGTACTACTTCGGGAGCCCTGTGGGCGGGTTCTAATTGAGAGACAACTTTTTCCCCGAAAAACCTGGAGCCTTGTGAAAGGCGAGTAGAGTTAGGGTGGCCTCGCGGCGGCGCACGTTGATCCCTTGACGGGGAGCGACTGTGGTTGGGCAGGAGATGGCGACGTCGACTGATCCGGAAAAGGGGAAGACACCCTTGTCGCCGAGGGCGGCTAGGGCAAAGCTGGCAGAGGCGTTGGGGAAACTTGACATCACCGATGAGGAAGCAATGCCTCTAGTCTTGGACGATCTTGAGGAGGGAGAACAGGAGAAGTGGATGCTGGCAGGTAAGGTCCTTCATCGCAACGTGTTCCACATCCAAACAATCTCCAACGCTCTTCGGCCGGCATGGGGCAACCCGAAAGGGCTAGCCTTCAGATTTGTTGGGGAAAACACTTTTGTGGCGGATTTTGCTACAAAGAGAGATCACGATCGCGTGTGGGAAGGCTCACCATGGCATGCCATTAAGAATGTTGTGATCCTCTCGGAGTTCGAGGAGTGTATGCGACCTTTTGAATTGAGGTTTGACAAGCTGCAGTTATGGGCGAGAGTCATGAATCTTCCCTTTAATCTTCGTGATGATAAGTGGAGCGTTTCGATAGTGGGTCAGATTGACAAGAATGCTACGACAGTCCAGTTTGATCACATGGCCGGTTTTCTCAGGGCTATGGTTACTGTTGATGTGCATAAGCCCTTGAGGAGATGGATCCTGATAGAGTCTAAGAGGAGGAAGTGCACTGTTCTGTACGACATCCTTTATGAGAACGTGCCGCACTTCTATTTTTCGTGTAGCAGATTGGGTCACTTGGATTTGTACTGCCCTACTCCTAGAACTGGGGATGCTAATGGTGATCTCCCTTTTGGAAGGGGCTACATGCACTACTGGAATCTGGCACTTGGCATGGTCGGCGGATGGCAAAGGCTTTGCCATCTGCCAGCAGATGGCAAACAGTTTGTCTGAAACCCTGCCGGTAAAGGCTTCTTTGCCATCTGCTGGCTGATGGCAAAGAGCCTGTGGCTTTGCCATCTGCTGGCAGATGGCAAAGCCTCTTAACGGGGTTAGCCCCGTTAGAAGGCTAACGGCATACTTTGCCGTCAGCCAGCAGATGGCAAAGGCTGCAGGCTCTTTGCCATCTGCCAGCAGATGGCAAAGGATGCATGCTTTGCCGTCTGCCAGCTGATGGCAAAGAGCTTTGCCATCCGCTGGTAGATGGCAATGGGCCCAAATAGACCAGCCCAAATTTTACATGTAGATGACACGTGGCCTCTTTGCCATCTGCCAGCTGATGGCAAAGCTCTTTGCCATCTGCCAGCAAATGGCAAAGTGCCTATATTGCCCCATTTAATTTTATTTTTTCTTATATCAATTCATTTTCATAGAAAATCAAACACAAATATATTTGTATGACCAATATAGCATATTCAACACATATTACCAATAGTCATGAACACATATATATATCTAACACATGTTATCAATAGTAGCAAGTTTCATCCGTACATATACATAGTTTCGTCAATATTACACAGTTTCATCCATAGGTAGCAAGTTTCACAAGGTCAAAACAAAAACTAAATACAAGCACTCCATCAACCTAAGCTTCCGTGATCTTAAGCAAATCTGTAAAATGGGAAAGAAGAAAGTTAGAAGAAGAAGACTAGAAGAAGAAGATTATTATGATGCAACTAAAATGTGAAGATTATTATGATGCAACTTATATCTGTAAAATAGGTCATTTTGGAGCTAAGTAAGGTCATTATGTCATCTAAAATCCAAAGATTCAGGTTAGATTTGGATTATTATATACTTTCTAAGAATTGGTTTAGATGATAAGGATACCAATTCCCACAAATATCTATTAAATTTCTCCATCCTAAATGTGTGAACCTAGTGGGATAATATAATATCTTAGCTTGCAGAGGATCCGATGCTACTATCGGATTTAGCGAAAATAAAGATGATGAAGAGCAGCTTTCAAGTATTTAGTCTATAGACCATAGAACCCTCTGACTGAGCTAATTAAGCTAAAGGAAATAAACCATAGATAAGAATACAGAAACAATTATGAAGATAACTAGGTGTATATACTAAATAGCTTCATCAATAAGAGGCTCGCAGTGCAAGACAAATACAAAATTATCCTTTAACCAGTAACATTTTCTACTAGCACAGTGACCAACTTAGACTAGAAAAATACAACTGAACTTTGCATTATCTAATAAGGTATAATGGATCTTTTTTTCCATTCAAAAATAAAAGGAGCGCTACTACCTGAAGGTTCTAAAATTGTACTTGCAGATGTTCTGGGATCCTAACCTTACTTTCGTATCCCTTGGAATGTATACAGTTCTAAAGAGAATCACTCATATGTCCAAGGTTTGGAAACCTGAAAGTATTCTTCAGTTATAACTATCCCCAGGAAAACAGTGTCATCATTATATTTAGGAAGTTGACATGATGGCATTAAATAGAAGATACTCTACAAACAAACAGAAGTCATGGGAATTTTACAACCCTGTACTTAATGTCCTGAGCTCTACATGAAAGAAGCAACTGCAAAAGGCTATAAAATTCTGAAGTTGTAGAGCGAGGGAGCTCTCAAACAGTTCACAGCTAGTATGTAGTAAAAACTTGAAATGAACATCTCGTGTGTTTGTACTACTTCTAATTAGTTCCTACTCCCTCCGTCCGAAAATACTTGTCATCAAAATGGATAAAAAAGGGTGTATCTAAAACTAAAATATGTCTAGATACATCCCCTTTTATTCATTTTGATGACAAGTATTTCAGGACGGAGGAGTATAAATCTACACTATCATCCGAATCCAACTATCTAGTTGAACGCCTCATTTGGCAAAATAACTAACTCACGCTCAAGGCAAGGCAATGCACACACCAATTCTCGGCAATGGCAACAGCGATTTGTGCAGAAGTGTAACATTGTACTGAATCTGAGACCCTTATACTGGTCGTCCATCAAACAAAAATGCGAGAAGTACTAGACAAGTGCAGCAGCACCTAGGCGGCTGGGGCGTCACGGCGTCATGGCCAGTGCGGAGGTGGAGGCGGGGCGGGCTAAGGTCATCTGGATAACGGTGTAGTTGTCCGAGCCGAGTGGACAGCAGCGACGGCCGTTGAGCGGCGCTGCCACCGGCAGCCCGTCCACGGCCAGCACCAGCAGCCTGTCCTGAACGGAGGCACGGCCTCAATCTGTCCGTTCAACATCCCTCCCTAGAAGCTGCATCACACACAAAAAGGGGTATGCCGTGAGATCCAGGCTCTAGAACACAAGATAAAGCGCTCCCTACCAAGCAATGGCGAATGGGGCCGTGGATCTGGATCCGGAGCGGACGAGCGTGGTCGGGACGGTGAGTGGCCGAGGACGGCGACGACGAGTGGAGAGGTCGCCGCGGGGGACCGCACGCATGCTCCCTCCCCGACGGACGGCGACGGCGAGTGGAGAGGTCGCCGCGGGGGACCGCACGCACGCTAGGGAAAGGGGGGGCCTCCGCGGGCGGCGGGGTGGTGGGGTGGTGGGGCGGCGGCGGGGTAGTGTGGCGGTGGGGCGGCGAGGCGGCGGGGTGCTGGGGCGGCGGCTGGTGAGATGCGTGCAGATGCATGGGAGAGGAGGGGAGAGAGGGAAGGGATAACCCCACAGTTTTTTTATCTGCAAAAAAATAACCCCATCTCTTTGCCACCTGCCAGCAGATGGCAAAGAATCTTTGCCGTCTGCTGGCAGATGGCAAAGAGGTGGGGCTGGTACACCGTTACACTATTGATGTCCACATGATTTGCCAACCTCTTTGCCATCTGCTGGCAGATGGAAAAGATTATTTGCCATCTGCTGGCAGATGGCAAAGAATTGGCTGATGGCAACCATGTTCTTTGCCGTCTGTCAGTTCTTTGCCATCTGTTTTTTATAAGCAAATGGCAAAGACGTTCTTTGCCATCAGCTGGCAGATGGCAAAGAGCTGACTGATGGCAAATTCCCAGATTCCAGTAGTGATGCTCCAGAGGACAGGAAGCGGAATGGGTCAAGGGAGGGCTCGACGACAAGGGAGCAGTCAGGCTCCCAGAGTAAAAAAGCTGAAACTAGCAAGTCGAGCACTGCTGCCAAAGGAGGGACAGAGGTAACATCCCCACTAAAAGTGAACCATAGTCAAAACAAGCGGAAAGGGGGACCTCAAGGTCAGAAGCAGATATACAGGAGAGTGGAAACTTATGAATTGTCCTCATACTGATGGCATTAACGTTGATGGAAGGGTCGCCCCTAGTGGCGAGATTGTGATGGACGAGGAAAAGGAAACTGATGCTGGATGGCAACAAAAAAGGATATTCGCAAAAAAAGGGGAACACAAGAAGAAGAAACCCACTCCGAGTAACTCGGATTCTTCGGGAGCGGCTGCGGAGTAGCCCCGCCAGCGACAATGAGTGTTTTAAGTTGGAACTGCCGGGGGCTTGGGAACCCAGCGGCAGTCCGTGAGCTTTGCAACATAGTGAAGCAGGAAGGCCCCAGTCTCCGCTTTGTGATGGAGACGAACACTAGTGCAGAACCGGGCAATAGCACCGGTTCGTAACGCCCTTTAGTGCCGGGTCCACAACCGGCACTAAAGTGTGGTCACTAAAGGCCCCCCCCCCCTTAGTACCGGTTCAACACGAACAGATGCTAAAGGCCAACCACGTGGCACGAGGCAGCTCCGGGGGCAGGGAGCCCTTTAGTACCGGTTGGTTACACCAACCGGTACTATAAGGTTTGGGGGGTTTTTAGTTTTATGATTTCTTTTTTATTTAGTTTTGTGTTTCCATTTTAATTCTTTTTCGTTTGCTGGTATTTTACGATACTATAAATTGTACACGTTATGCATATATATATATAGAATTTCTAGTAGATCAATCATGCATATATATATCATCAATGTCTCACAAACCACCATATTAATTAATTCACACAAACACACATGTATAGCTATATACAATTTCTCCTACATATGCATGTTGCCTTCGGAGCCAGTGGCATTAGCCTAATTGGTGCCTTCGGAGCACGATGACAATTGGAAGTGGTTTTCATGGCGGCGGTAGCGGGTAATAGTATTCTCCCATCGGATTTGTCAGGACCCCGATTCCAAGTCACATCAATCTAGCCGGTAACACCTCATATCACTTTGCTGCCTCACGCACGGTATTCCCACGGGTGTTGCCTTACCATGGCCCGGGACCGTTTGCGCCTTTTGGCTCATGTATATGATAGTGTCGCTAGCATCCATATGACAGAGAACCCGGGCCGACATGGCTAGTCGTGAACCCAAAGCGGCACTAACCCATGGGGACAGGCATACATGAATCACATCGAGCATGTCGGTCATCAACGTGTGAATCCGGGCTGTAGCACTGGGCTAACAGGACTCCGGTAACCCGGGCTGTAGAAGGCTAGGCAGGACTCCGGATGTCACCGCGTGACATTTCCCCGAAGGGACAGACACAGGAACGAGGTGAAACACATGCCGGCCAGTCAAGTGTCCAGAGCAGTAGTGCTGGGCTAGCAGGACTCCGGTGAACCGGGCTGTAGCGGACTACTATCGCTCAGGAAGCACTAGACTACATTTCCCCATATGAGAGGCTGCCAAGGATAAACAACTAGATTTTCGGATCCCACACATACCAAGCATTTCAAACATACACACAATATGCTCACTATGTGTAAATACAACATGGCATCACAATACACTCAAATATTTATTCATTAGGCTCCGAGGAGCGAGATATTACAAACATGGGTCTCATGACCCAACATTCAGAGCATACAAGTCAAAGCACAAGCGGAAGTTTAACATGTCTGAGTACAGACATCTACAAATGAAAAAGGCCTAGAAGCCTGACTATCTACCAGATCCTGCCGAGGGCACAAGATCGTAGCTAAGGTAACAAGCTAAACGTCGAAGTCCAAGCGGAACTACTAGCGAGACTGACGTCTCTCTGCAAAACATAAAATAAGCAGACGTGAGTACAAACGTACTCAGCAAGACTTACATCAGAACTAACTACATATGCATCATTATCAACAAAGTGGGTGGTGGAGTTTGACTGCAGCAAGCCAGCTTTGACTCGGTGGCTACCCTGAACTACGACTGCAAGTAACTCTTTTGAGGTGGCGCACACGAGTCCGCATATTCGCCATATCAATACACCACTATAGACCCGCTCCCGTCTCCCTAAGAGAACGCCATCCATAGCACTCACGCTTATCTTGCACATTTTAGAGTATCCACTTTCACTTGTCTATGAACTGTTATAGGCAACCCAGAAGTCCTTTTCCGCGGACACGGCTATTCGAATAGATCATTTATAACCCTGCAGGGGTGTACTTCTTCACACACGCTCACCATCGACCGCCGTTTACGACATGTACTGGCAACCATCAAGCGGAAGCCCAATGTGGGTGTCGGCCACAGCCTACCTAAACACTCAAGTCTCTAGTCCAGGTTTATCGCCTATTCGGGTTCCATCCGCAGGGAGTCCGGCCGAGGTTTCCACTAACGACCCCGAGCGATGTGTGCAGGGTTCCCGAGATACCAAGCGGGCATTCGCACACCGGCCACGGTGTATCTACCGCATCATAGCCCACCCCTAGGGTCAGCGCTACGCACGGCCTCCAACACATATCCTACAAACACCAGAAACTAGTTGCAACTCCTGGACAGAGAACAAGGGTGGTTAAGAAGCCGAGAGAGTCAATTAAGGATCCCAATGTGTGGTAGTAACTGTTCATGGATCACAAACACAGAACTCAGTTCCTGAGGATGGTTTCAATGAGACAACCCACCATGTACTCCTACATGGCCTCTCACCGCCACCTTTATCAAATCGTGTTCACACACTTAGCTCTCAACAGTAGGACATGTTTACACACCTCCGATTCATTCCCGATGAATCAGACCTGACTCAACTCTAAGCAGTAGCAGGCATGAAAAACAAGCATGAATGAGTAGGCACAACAGGGCTCAAACAACTCCTACTCATGCTAGTGGGTTTCATCTATTTACTGTGGAATGACAGGTCATGCAGAGGATAAAGGGGTTCAGCTACCGCAGCAAGTAACAGATGAATCATTGTTGTCCTAATGCAGTAAAAGAGAGCAGGAGCGAGAGAGTGGGATTGTATCGGAATGAACAAGGGGGTTTTGCTTGCCTGGCACTTCTGAAGATAATATAGTTCTTCATCGGTGTCATCGAACTCATCGTCGGAACCACGTCTATCGAGAGGGGACAAACACCGGCAACTGAGGAAGAACACAATCAATGCAATGCACATTCACATGAATTACATGTCATGTTAAGGTACTGAATTCACCTAATGCAATATCTAGCCAAGTTAATTGAAGTGGAACTCGAACAAGAACAAATTCCAACTCCAATGTTATTTCATAAATTGCCCTAATCATCATTTGTCCTATTCAGTGAGGTTAACTTGTTCAAACATGCATGATCATGGCATAAACAGATTCTTCATATTTTTCTGATCATTTCTCATATATAACTTATTTCCATTGGAGCTATAGATTATTTTCTATGAATTTTAGAAGTTCTAACCATTTTCTGGAATTTCCAAACCATTTGGAATTAGAAATAATCCAGGAAAAAGATTACTGCATCAGCCTGACGTCAGTGTGACGTCAGCAGGTCAACAGCTCGGGTCCAGGTCAAACCTGGCGCGTGGGTCCCGCGTGTCAGTGTCATCAGTGCTAATTATGTTTAATTAGCACTTAACCAAAATTAGCAGGGGCATGGCCCACCTGTCGGTCCGGCGAGGTCAAAGGGTCAAACCCCCTTGTCAGCGCGGTCAACTCGCCGGAGTTTAGCCGCCGGCGAGGCTAAACATGGCGGTGCAGATGCGGGTTTCACGTATAGGGCACCGTTCGGGGCGCCGTTGGGCTCTAAAGGTAGCTGGGGGCGAGCCGTGGCGGGTGGTGCATGTAGTTGGGCTCGGGGTCGCCGGAAAAGGCGCCGGCGACGTGTTTGGCGGCGGCCGGAGCTCGGGCTGGTCACTTCAGTGGCCTAGGCGGGGCGGCACTAGCATCTACGGCTCCTACGTGTTGCGGGGAGTGCGTTGGACACTAGCCCGGGACCATATGGTCACCGGAGCGTCATCGCCGGCGGGCTTTTGCGGCGGCGCTGTCGAGTGAGAGAGGCATGGCGTCTACGGCATGCTAGAGAGGAAACGGAGAGGGGGAGGATGATCAGGAGCTCAAGGCGGTTCCAGTAGGCTTCGGAGCGGGCTCGGGAAAGGTCGGAGCCGAGCGAGGTGGCGAGGCCGATCTCCGGCGGCCGAGGAGGGGAAAAGCGTCGGGGCGGCGCTTCGGGGCTTCTCCGGTCGCGTGAGCCGTCGGGGAGGACGAGGGAGGCACGGTGGGTCTCTAGAGCATGTTGGATGGGCGAGGGAGGGCCGGTGGCCGTGGCAACAACGAGCGGCGGCGACTGCAGCGCTCGGCCATGGTGGAGAGGGCGAGAGGGAGACGAGGGGGAGAATGCGGGGCGGTCGGAGCGATCCAGACGGCTCTCGCGGGTCTGTCCGCGGCGCCACACAGGCTAGCAGGCAGGAGGTGGCATGGGCGCGTGTGTGCGCCGGCGCAGCACGCTCGGCGCCCTTCTCGGCGCGGTGGAGGAGACGACGGCCGCGCGCCGATCAGCTGGGCTGAGTAGATGGGCCGCCAGGTAAGTGGCCCAGGTAGTTCTCTCTTTCTCTTTTTCTTTTGTTTTAGTTTTCTATTTCTTCTGTAGCTTTAGGGATTTATTTAAAATACCAGAACATACCCAAAAATCAAGGAACTGCTCATGGATACTGTTTAGAATATTACCAAGAGCAAACATTTTAGTTCATGATTATTTGGACATTTAAAATATTTATAGTATTTAAGTGCCCAAAGTCAAATACAATAAGATTTAATTCAAAAAACTAGAATGGCCTATAAATATATTCATCATTTTTGGAAGAGGTTTTCACCTTTAATGAAATCATGAACATTTCAAAAGGCATTCGGGTCATTGAAAATATTTTTTTATTGAACCTAGTTGAATTTCATTTGGTGCTAGGGTTTCAACAATCCCCATTTCAAGTTTCATGAAATTTAAACATGATGCATGGATGCTAATGCAAAGGCAAGCAAGACCTGAACTGGGGCTGTGACAACTCACCCCCACTAAACAAGAATCTCGGCCCGAGATTCAAGACGTGAGGTAAGAAGTCAGAGGGGTCACAAGTTAACACGATCTTCATGATCCAAAAGGCCTTCTCGAAGATGTTGATTTATTGCTCCAATTGATTTTGACGTCTTTGCTTTCGAGATCTTCATCCAACATGATGGCGACGGTTAGAAACTCTATAGGAAACGATCTCCTCGAAGATCGAGCACTCAAGATCAACTCGTGGAATGAGATGTTGAAACATCTCGAGTTGAGACACAAAACACATCGAGAGGGATGGAAGAACAAACGACGGGGTTTGGTTGGTGGGCAACAATTCCACGCTTAGAAAGATGGTGGAATGGTGGATGGTGTCAAGGTGGCGAGGAAATATTTACCATGATCCCGTAACGGGGCACCTCGAGAAAGGTGACTCGTTGGACTGTTCCCTTAAGTGGCAAAAAGAATTACTTTTGATCCATAGATCATTGGAACTCTTCATACCAGCTTAAGGCAATTTACAACTGATTGATTGAAAGAGCTTGAAGAAATGGCATACTCGGACTAGAATGGATGATGTGGACTACCTTGTTGAAGACAACACAATGGATGATTTTGCTTATCATCGGAGGTGGAGGGGACCCATGGTAAGTCCACTTTGAAGATGATCCTGGACATCAACTGCTGAGAAGGACATCCCATGGAAAATTGGCACAATGGGGTGCTAGCTGGGAACAACATGCAAATGTTGGGAAGGTTCCAACCATCATATCTGCCTGAGATTCAGATCTGGTTGGAAACAGGATATTTCAGACAGCATATTTGAGAAGAGAGTTTGCAACACAATTCGACGAGATGGCGCTGCGAGATTCTTGAGGAATGAACTAAGATAGAAAGCTCCAAAACATGAGCTGGTTCTGCTAAACACATGTGAACACACTGTCCCAGACAAGCATGACCACATGGTAGTCTTATGATAAAGCACTACCAAGTTCAGGTGGGGAACCATCATCTAGGGTAACGAAGTCTTGTGCATGACCTAGTATTTGCACAACAACTCCTTTTCCTTGAACAAATCAATCAGTGGCTTGGTGTGCTAGGGACACATGTAGAGCGAAGGTTGCAAGTCTCCGAACCACAGAATACTTCGCATGTATGCATGACTGAATTGGGATGATTCCAGAGGAAGCAAAACAAACCTTTCTCAAATTCACGGCGGCAACTTGCACCAGATGCACATGAATTAGAGGAAGTCACTACTTTCATCCAAACATATGCTTCATGAACGAAGCACGAAGAAATGCTTACACAATTTCCAACACTAGGTTAATGGTCAGCATGACTCATGGGGAAGACAAAATGCTGCTAATGGACTCAACAACAACTCATCGGAATTTCCATATCACTGGACTTCCACCATCACGTGAACATGGTGATAGCATTGGTCAGACCAAAAGATGTAATGGTATATGCTCGAGGGATCAACCACGAGTAAGACAACATTACGAGCATCGTTGGTACTGATTTGATTTTGACGATAGCCCATACTCAAATCAAGGGTTGGATAAGACAATAGCACCGACAACTGATCACGAGGATCAATCAACGAAGATATCATCTTTCTTCAACACACACACACACACAAGGATATCCCTTTTGAACGAACTAAGTTAGGCAAGCTTTTATCTTCCAACTCTCCAAGTTGTTGTTTAGCTTAACCAACTAGCTCAGGGTATCCGGCACAGATTCTTGGAGAAAGGGTGGTTACAAGGAAACCAACTTGATCACAAGCTCAACATAACAGTCAGGAAACAACCCGATAACACTTCCAAGAATATATTTGGAAAGTCACGAACCACCGGTATGTTACTAAGCTCGAGAACAATCTTGCTTTTGAGGGCAAGACGATATGATCAAATGAGTGAGGACTTGACAAGATCCTAACTCATCAATCGAAGTGTGCACCAGAAATAAGGACTATGTAGCACAATCTTAGGATGATGATTTAATAACCAACACGCTAAGAATGAGGATATTGTCCGTTAGCTACCAAGCAACGAGTTGCTCGGAGTATTGATTTCACACATCACAATTCACTTGTCGGCATTCCGGTTACACAACACGAGGACCGAGGAATGAATCATGATGGTGAGAAGTATCACTACGTCAAGAATTCATGAGAGTTGGTGCAGTTCTCATGAAAATTCTGACATAAAGGGGGTAATACTCCAAGGTAGAACAGAACAAAGCTGAATTGGCATTTTGATCTGCGGGATACAACTACTTTGACCCAATCCTAGAAATGGATGAGGTACTGGAGTTTGTTTCTCCTAGTCATTCCAGAATAGAATGGTTTGACGGACCACAAGGATAATAGGCATCGATGAACGAAGGCACGCATACTCTTGACCATCAATTGATAGATGGAGGTCAGAAGACAACTGAAGAGGGGCAACTCAAAGGAACATATAACTTTTCGAGTTGTGGAGGCATGGATTAGTATGTTGAGCAAAGTTCAACATTTCTTCCGGATAACCCATACGGAGAAGGTAGATCTGGCAGATTCACGATTATGAATGGAGAACTCCTCAAGAGTACTCTGGTTGTGATCCTTCAGTTCAGCGAGGAACTTCTGCCATAAGCGGTTCATAGTATTTGGAAGAAAGAGATACCACGGACCTCGAGGACTATCACAAAGGTTACTAATATCCTAAAGGAACTAGCAACACTATCAACATTAGGTAAGTAGGGTGAATCTCGGGTTCAAAAACCCAGGAGTAGAATGCCTACTACTAAATGGCGTCACGGGATGCTTTCGAGAATGGTGGCCAGAGTTATCACACCGGGACACAAAACATGGCTAGATTACTAGGTGGTCTTCTAAGACACCTATGGTCATAATAATAGTTCCAATATATATGTCGAGGCAACAGAGTACCTCAACTCAGCAATTAGTGTGATTAACCTGGCCCAAAGAGACATCGGAAACGGGAAGAAGGAATTTGCAAATGCATCAGATTGTTTGGAAACCTGGGATTACTCGGACAACATAACGGCTGTAAATGCTCAAAAAGATTTGAGACATCATTCAAAATGGTGGCATAACCACTCAACATCACAATATCAAGATTCTGAGACCAGCTATGAACATACGGAAGTAGTAAAAACTGAACTGAGACTTAAAACCAACAATCTTAAAAGTCTATGGATTAGTAACACGTCATCCTGATAGATAGATGGGAAGCCTAGTTCTTAAACCCCGTAGAAGAGAAGAGGATGACTCAGATCAGAGGGCCATGAGGTATAAGGAGTAAAAAGAGCCTTACGTTCCCTTCCCCAATCAATTCCCTTACATAACTAAAGCATTTCTAGACACAACTTCGACCAGTTTGGCTTGGTAATCCTACAGGCAGTCAGGCTCTGATACCAACGCTGTCAGGACCCCGATTCCAAGTCACATCGATCTAGCCGGTAACACCTCATATCACTTTGCGGCCTCACGGACGGTATTCCCATGGGTGTTGCCTTACCATGGCCCGGGACCGTTTGCGCCTTTTGGCTCACGTATATGATAGTGTCGCTAGCATCCATATGACAGAGAACCCGGGCCAACATGGCTAGTCGTGAACCCAAAGCGGCACTAACCCATGGGGACACGCATACATGAATCACATCGAGCATGTCGGTCATCAACGTGTGAATCCGGGCTGTAGCACTGGGCTAACAGGACTCCGGTAACCCGGGCTGTAGCAGGCTAGGCAGGACTCCGGATGTCACCGCGTGACATTTCCCCGAAGGGATAGACATAGGAACGAGGTGAAACACATGCTGGCCAGTCAAGTGTCCAGAGCAGTAGTGCTGGGCTAGCAGGACTCCGGTGAACCGGGCTGTAGCGGACTACTATCGCTCAGGAAGCACTAGACTACGTTTCCCCATATGAGAGGCTGCCAAGGATAAACAACTAGATTGTCGGATGCCACACATACCAAGCATTTCAAACATACACACAATATGCTCAATATGTGTAAACACAACATGGCATCACAACATAACTCTACGACTCAAATATTTATTCATTAGGCTCCGAGGAGCGAGATATTACAAACATGGGTCTCATGACCCAACATTCAGAGCATACAAGTCAAAGCACAAGCGAAAGTTTAACATGTCTGAGTACAGACATCTACAAATGAAAAAGGCCTAGAAGCCTGACTATCTACCAGATCCTGCCGAGGGCACAAGATCGTAGCTGAGGTAACAAGCTAAACGTCGAAGTCCAAGCGGAACTACTAGCGAGACTGACGTCTCTCTGCAAAACATAAAATAAGCAAACGTGAGTACAAACGTACTCAGCAAGACTTACATCAGAACTAACTACATATGCATCATTATCAACAAAGGGGGTGGTGGAGTTTGACTGCAGCAAGCCAGCTTTGACTCGGTGGCTATCCTAAAATACGACTGCAATTAACTCTTTTGAGGTGGCGCACACGAGTCCACATATTCACCATATCAATACACCACTATGGACCCGCTCCGTCTCCCTTACGAGAACGCCATCCATAGCACTCACGCTTATCTTGCACATTTTAGAGTATCCACTTTCACTTGTCTATGAACTGTTATAGGCAACCCAGAAGTCCTTTTCCGCGGACACGGCTATTCGAATAGATCATTTATAACCCTACAGGGGTGTACTTCTTCACACACGCTCTCACCACTTACCGCCGTTTACACGACATGTACTCGGCAACCTTCAAGCGGAAGCCCAACGTGGGTGTCGGCCACAGCTTACCTAAACACTCAAGTCTCTAGTCCAGGTTTATCGCCTATTCGGGTTCCATCCGCAGGGAGTCCGGCCGAGGTTTCCAATAACGGCCCGAACGATGTGTGCAGGGTTCCCGAGATACCAAACGGGCATTCGGTACATCGGGCCACGGTGTATCTACCACATCATAGCCCACCCCTAGGGTCAGCGCTACGCATGGCCTCCAACACATATCCTACAAACACCAGAAACTACTTGCAACTCATGGACAGAGAACAAGGGTGCATAAGAAGCCGAGAGAGTCAATTAAGGATCCCAATGTGTGGTAGTAACTGTTCATGGATCACAAACACAGAACTCAGTTCCTGAGGACGGTTTCAATGAGACAACCCACCATGTGCTCCTACATGGCCTCTCACCACCACCTTTATCAAATCGTGTTCACACACTTAGCTCTCAACAGTAGGACATGTTTACACACCTCCGATTCATTCCCGATGAATCAGACCTGACTCAACTCTAAGCAGTAGCAGACATGAGAAACAAGCATGAATGAGTAGGCACAACAGGGCTCAAACAACTCCTACTCATGCTAGTGGGTTTCATCTATTTACTGTGGAATGACAGGTCATGCAGAGGATAAAGGGGTTCAGCTACCGCAGCAAGTAACAGATGAATCGTTGTTGTCCTAATGCAGTAAAAGATTGCAGGAGCGAGAGAGTGGGATTGTATCGGAATGAACAAGGGGGTTTTGCTTTCCTGGCACTTCTGAATATAATATAGTTCTTCATCGGTGTCATCGAACTCATCGTCGGAACTACGTCTATCGAGAGGGGACAAACACCGGCAACTGAGAAAGAACACAATCAATGCAATGCACATTCACATTCACATGAATGACATGTCATGTTAAGGTACTGAATTCACCTAATGCAATATCTAGCCAAGTTAATTGAAGTGGAACTCGAACAAGAACAAATTCCAACTCCAAATGTTATTTCATAAATTGCCCTAATCATCATTTCTCCTATTCAGTGAGGTTAACTTGTTCAAACATGCATGATCATGGCATAAACAGATTCTTCATATGTTTCTGATCATTTTTCATATATAACTTATTTCCATTGGAGTTATAGATTATTTTCTATGAATTTTACGAGTTCTAACCATTTTCTGGAATTTCCGAATCATTTGGAATTAGAAATAATCCAGGAAAAAGATTATTGCATCAGCCTGACGTCTGTGTGACGTCAGCAGGTGAACAGGTCGGGTCCAGGTCAAACCTGGCGCGTGGGTCCCGCGTGTCAGTGTCATCAGTGCTAATTATGTTTACTTAGCACTTAACCAAAATTAGCAGGGGCATGGCCCACCTGTCGGTCCGGCGAGGTCAAAGGGTCAAACCCCCTGGTCAGCGCGGTCAACTCTCCGGCGTTTAGCCGCCGGCGAGGCTAAACACGGCGGTGCAGATGCGGGTTTCACGTATAGGGCACCGTTCGGGGCGCCGTTGGGCTCTAAAGGTAGCTGGGGGCGAGCCGCGGCGGGTGGTGCATGTAGTTGGGCTCGGGGTTGCCCGAAAAGGCGCCGGCGACGTGTTTGGCGGCGGCCGGAGCTCGGGCGAGCTCGGGCTCATCACTGCAGTGGCCTAGGCGGGACGGCACTAGCATCTACGGCTCCTACATGTTGCGGGGAGTGCGTTGGACACTAGCCCGGGACCATATGGTCACCGGAGCGTCATCGCCGGCGGGCTTTGGCGTCGGCGCTGTCGGGTGATAGAGGCACGGCGGCTACGGCATGCTAGAGAGGAAACGGAGAGGGGGAGGATGATCAGGAGCTCACGGCGGTTCCAGTAGGCTTCGGAGCGGGCTCGGGAAAGGTCGGAGCCGAGCGAGGCGGCGAGGCCGATCTCCGGCGGCCGAGGAGGGGAAAAGCGTCGGGGCGGCGCTTCGGGGCTTCTCCGGTCGCGTGAGCCGTCAGGGAGGACGAGGGAAGCACGGCGGGTCTCTAGAGCATGTTGGATGGGCGAGGGAGGGCCGGTGGCCGTGGCAACAACGAGCGGCGGCGACGGCAGCGCTCGGCCATGGTGGAGAGGGAGAGAGGGAGACGAGGGGGAGAATGCGGGGCGGTCGGAGCGATCCAGACGGCTCTCGGGGGTCTGTCCGCGGCGCCACGCATGCTAGCAGGCAGGAGGTGGCATGGGCGCGTGTGTGCGCCTGGCGAAACCACGCCGGCGTCCTTCAGCGCTGGTGGAGACGACGATCGCGCGCCCGATCAGCTGGGCCAGAGTAGATGTGCCGCCAGGTAAATGGCCCAGGTAGTTCTCTCTTTCTCTTTTTCTTTTGTTTTAGTTTTCTATTTGTTCTGTAGCTTTAGGGATTTATTTAAAATACTAGAACATACCCAAAAATCAAGAAACTGCTCAAGGATACTGTTTAGAATATTACCAACAGCAAACATTTTAGTTCATGATTATTTGGACATTTAAAATATTTATAGTATTTAAATGCCCAAAGTCAAATACAATAAGATTTATTTCAAAAAACCAGAATGGCCTATAAATATATTCATCATTTTTGGAACAGGTTTTCACCTTTGACAGAAATCATGAACATTTCCAAAAGGCATTCTGGGTCATTGAAAATATTTTTTTGTTGAACCTAGTTGAATTTCATTTGGTGCTAGGGTTTCAACAATCCCCATTTCAAGTTTCATGAAATTTAAACATGATGCATGGATACTAATGCAAAGGCACGCAAGACCTGAACTGGGGCTGTGACAGGATTTATGACCTGGTCGAGCAAAAATCCCGCCATTTCCTCTTGAAGTGCTTCTACGCGCTCCATTTCTATAAGCTTGTCCCGCACCTCTGTGAACTGTTAAGAAAGAGATCAATATGCATGTGTATTAGTTGTGTGACTAGATATCGATAATGGTGTAAAAATTGTGAATAGTGTTCTGACAAGCGTACCCATTCCTGTCTTTGAGATCTGCTCCTTTCGGACGCCATCATGCGAATCTTCTCGCAAACGCAGAATGCACACAGATTAGTCCCCTGCGCCTGCTTCAGGGCCTTTAAGAGAATGTAATTTGATCAGATAATAATTAATCAAGCATGATAATTAAAGAGATGGCAGCTAGCTAGCTAGCTAGTACTATAATTACTTACCTTGGGTCAAAACCATTTAAGCTTTTTTTCCATTACGCCTTGGTGACGCTGATGAACCTTGCCCAAGCCCTGCCTGCCGACAAAGAAAATGAATAAAGGGGTTATTAAATAGTTCATATCATGAAATGACGAACTAAATAGGCCGAGATATATAGTTAATAATTATTGAAATTACCTGTTGACTATCCCAAACAAGTTGTTATAGTCAGTATTTGCTTTGAGTAGTGAGTCCAGTATTTCAACTGTTCCAGCGTAAACTTTAATGATACACAAGATCCAGTGAAATCTGCATGCACACACGTTTGCATGTCTTAATTAAGCGAGCATATGTAAGCAAAAACATGTAGCTAGCTAGTAGGCAAAAACAGAGAATTTGTAGTACAAGATAGTGTGACTCACTGGAAGTTGTAAGGAAGTAGTATATCTTCATTGTATTTGAGGCGCTTCAAGAAATCTAGCATGTTGTCCTCTACGGCCTTTTGATGATGTGCATTTATTTTCCATGTGTATTCATTAACGGTGTTTGGGTCAATGAACCCAATGCCAAAGCGTCCACCTTTTCTCATTTCATATATCTTCATCCTGCATAATACCACAGAAAAGAATATAGTGAGGATAATTACAGGTAATGATTGATCAAAAGGATCACTACAGCTAGCTTGAGACTTAAATTACAGAAAGAAATCACTTACGAGACAATAGCAATTGATTTATAGATTTGTCGAGTGCGTCTTGATTGTATAACTGAAACAGTTCAGAATACTCAACGGACAAAGCTTTCTCATGGAAGTAATGCTCCTCCTTGACATTCACCATGAGGGACAATCGATTCGTAATCTTGGTAATGTTCATGTACCATTGATGCAATTCATACATTCTCGTTGGGAGGTTCTTGACCTTGTCTGGCTTGACCAAAGGTTGGCCCCGGACATATTTCCGTTTTATTTCATCCTCTGTAAGCACAGGCATGGGCTCGATCTCGAGGATTTATCCAACAGTGATGTTGAGAACTTCAGCCTGCATTATATGGTCCTTGGTTATTACCACATTGCCCACCTCGGGAATGTAAACTGTTTGCCCACAATAATATTGGGCGCGCGTACTGTCACGTGTTGTTGGCACAACAAGCGAGGATCGATTAGCCGCTGTTCTCCCAAATGGGGAATGGTTTTCCGCATTTTTCGACAGCTGCTTGTTGTTTGCTCGATCCCGAGCTCGCCTCCTTACGTAGACGTGCTTGATTTAACTTCCTGATGTGGCACTCATAGTCTGTGTCAACAGGCTTGGGAGCTGGTGGTTGAGCCATACGAATGAAGTGGTCAATCGTTTCCTTAGGCACTTTCTCCCTTGGCGGCGGTTGCGGTTTGGTGCAAAATGGGCTTCCACAGGCCTTGATATGGCTGCGTTTTCCTCCTCGGACCTGTCATAAGGCCTCTGCGGAAGAGGCGTGAGGCTTGGACCATATTTATATCGCTTGCCTCCGCCTGTACTTCCTCTACTACCTCGACTCGTACCGCTACACACCAAAGCTGCGGGGTGTCTTTTCTGCGATTGATGAGGCGGCGGAGACGGCTGACGGGGCTGAGTTGGACGAGGAGGAGTGGCCTGAAGCTGTGCCGGACTTGGAGGAGGAGGGCCTGAGGTTGTGCGGACTTGGAGGAGGTGGGCGTCGGCGCTGTGGCGGACTTGGAGGAGGAGGAGGGCTGACACTTTGCGGACTTGGAGGAGGAGGCCTGAGGTTGTGCGGACTTGGAGGAGGAGGGACGTCCACGCTGTGGCGGACTTGGAGGAGGAGGAGTGGCCTGACACTTTGCCGGACTTGGTGGACTTGCAGGAGCGGGAGTCTCTTGACTCGGTGGCGGACTTCGACGAGGAGTCGGCTGATGCGGTGTCGGTGGCCTTCGAGAGATGATGCAATCCTTTTTCCATAGGATGACACGATGTTTGGCCTCTCCGAGAAAGTGCTCGTCGTCACCTCCAGGAATGTCAAGCTCTAGGTCCGAATATGGGTCCACCACCTCATCCACCAAGACACGAGCATAGCCCGCTGGAATCGGGTTGCAATGGAAGGTTACCTTTGGGGGATTTGTAAAAGCAACGGCGTCCGCCACCTTCATGGATATGTTCTTCATTTTGA
This sequence comes from Aegilops longissima, assembly GCA_021605205.1. Classification (NCBI taxonomy): domain Eukaryota; kingdom Viridiplantae; phylum Streptophyta; class Magnoliopsida; order Poales; family Poaceae; genus Aegilops; species Aegilops longissima. Next base: position 566,100,663 of record CM038680.1, read on the forward strand.
CGTGTAGCTCGCAGTTAGTGTTATCCGTGATGTCATCCACGGGGTATCTATCCAGCATTGCATCGTCCGGGGCGGAACCCACGCCGCTTCTCGGCATGGATGGGGCGGTGCTATCCAATGCTGGATCAGCCGCTAGCTGCTGCAGCTGCTGAGACCCCCTTTGCTGGCTAAGTGAGTCGATCTGCTCCCTCCGCCGCTGGAATTTGACCGCCAATTCCGCTTGACTTGCTTCTAGGCCTTGAAGGCGTTCATAGTCCCGCTTCCTCTGCTCCTCCTCCATCTTCCTCTTCTTCTCCTCCGCAATCTTCTTTCTCGCACGGGTTCTGTAGTCGTTGTTCCAGTCTGAAAAGCCCTCATACCACGGAATAGCGCCCATGCCTCGTGTTCTTCCCGGGTGTTCAGGATTTCCCAGGGCACGTGTAAGCTCGTCGTTCTCTCTGTTGGGCTGGAACACCCCCGATCGTGCCTCTTCTATTGCAACAAGTATCGCATCGTCGGCTCCCTTCAGACTTGCCCTCGTCGAAACATTGCCTGTCTTCGGGTCCAACTCCCCCCCATGCGCATAGAACCAAGTCCTGCACCTGGGGGGCCAGCTCTTAGTAACCGGAGTGACACCTGCATCCTCCATCTCTTTCTCAGACTTATCCCACTTAGGCATTGCCACCGCATAGCCACCTGGCCCCAGCTTATGGAACTTATCCTTTTTTCGGCATTCTTCTTGTTTATTCTCGACCGTTCCTTAGCTAATTCCGAATCCTTGAATTTCACGAAATCGTCCCAATGAGCACGTTGGTTCTCTAGTGTTCCCTCGAATACTGGAGTCTTCCTTCCTCCCTTGACGTACATGTCCCATTCATGATTCTTGTGGTTCTTGAATGCAACCGCCATCTTCGTAAGAGCAGCGTCCTTGACTTTCTACACATCTGCTTCTGTGAAATGATCTGGTAGGGTGAAATGTTCCATGAGAGTATCCCAAAGCAGATCTTTTTGTTTTTTGTCGACAAAAGTAACATCTAGACGTGGAGCAGCGTCCTCTTTGTCTTTTTGTCTTTTATCTTTTGCTGGCTCTCTCCATTCTTGAAGGGAGATCGGGAGTTGTTCCTTCACAAGAACTCCGCACTGGCGAACAAACTTGTCCGCAATCTTCTTAGGCGCTAATGGTTCGCCATTAGGTCTGATTGCCTCGATATTGTACTTTACGCCCTCCTTCAACTTTTTGTTCGGGCCTCGTTTCGTCCTTTTGTCTGAAGATTTGCTCGATCCGGATGGCTGAAAGAACAAAGATCGATTCGTTAATATATCTTCAAGTCATTTAAAACATGTGATGATCACCAGATGTCTGCTTATATAAATATATATACCTCTCCGGTCTTTGTTGTTTCAAGATCAACATTTTCTTCGTCATCATAATAATCATAGTTCATGACTTCATCAATTCGGCCGTCGCGATCGAATATCATATCACCCTCTCCGGTGTTGTTTAGAAATTCGGAGCCGTCATAATCTTCTTCATTCTGATCATCATCTGGCCCGTGAGGATGGCGTATCATATCGAACATGGCCTGTTCTCCCTCTCTGCCGGTATTGTCCGCCATAGCTTTTATTTAACTAATACAAAAGAAATATATAAAAATTTAGTATTCAAATTACATCGTCTCGAATAATAGATATAATCTCGAATACATCGTCTCGAATAATAGATATAATCTCGAAAACATCATCTCGAATAATAGATATAATCTCGAATACATCGTCTCGAATATTAGATATAATATCGAATACATCGTCTCGAATAATAGATATAATATCGAATACATCACTGGATAGGTAGCTAATAAAGATCGAATACTACAGAAGAATCTAGGACACTCGCGGTTCCTGCGGCGCGGGCGGTGGACACCCAAAGAGAAGGAACCCTCACAGGATCATAGCTGAAGTGAGATCCCTGAAGAAACTGCCAGGTATTGGAGAACCTGCCGCCCTCTAATGCAACCATGTAGCGATGGACGTGCTCGTCCTCCTCCCTGACACGGCGACGTACCACCTCCAGCTGGGCCGGCTCCCTCCGCGTTGAAACTGGTCCACGCGAACGCCACCAAACGAGATCAGGGTCGATGACGGGACCCGGGGCCGGGTTCCTCATCAAGCGGCGCGCCCTCGAGCAGCACCTCCAGTGCCAGCCAGTGAGCCCCAGTCCGGACATGGGTCAGCCGGACGTCGTCATGCGAAGGGTCGACGGCGAGATGCGGGCGGGCATTGTCGAGAACAAATACTAGCTATATGCCCATAAAAAGTAACATTTTTTTAATGATTGGATTTTGATAACTAACATTTCTATATAACACTAATTATGCAATCATAGCATATGTAAAAATTCTATATGCTATTTCATACTAATTAAGCATCTAACACTAAAAACAGAAAAACAACTTCTATACATCCATTAAAAACAGAAAAACAACATTATATAAAAAATTCCATACTAATTAAACACTAATTATATCCATCTAACATGCATTCATACATATATACTAGTGAAAAACAATAATCTAAAAATCTAAACTAATTAAACATACAAAATACGTATATACTAATATATACATGCATTCATACATATATCGTGTGTGTGTGTGTGTTCATCATGCTTGTGTGTGTGTGTATGGGCTCGGGGAGGGCGGCGCCATGGTGGCCTTGGGCGAGGAGAGGGGTTAGAGGGGAGAGCTCACAGCGGGCGACGGCGACGGCGTAGGCGACGGCCGGGGCAGCGACGGGCGGGCGTGACGCGCAGGGGCGGCGACGCAGGGACGGCGCGACGGGACGGGCCCGGGCGGCGACGGAGACGAGGGCGGCGACGGGATGGGGGGCGGCGACGGCGACGGGGGCGGCGACGGCGACGCTGTCGGTGACGGCGTCGATCGATCGGGGCGGGCGGTTCAATGGGAAAACAAAGGAAGAAACAGAGGGAGAATGAAATTTTTCAAAGTGTTGTATATATAGAAGGCACCTTTAGTACCGCTTGGAGCCACCAACCGGTACTAAAGGCCAGTTTTGGCCAGCCCAAGCGGCGGGAAGTGACCCCCTTTAGTACCGGGTGGTGGCACAAACCGGTACTAAAATACCCCTTTAGTACCGGTTTGTGCCACGACCCAAGATAAAGGGGTGCTTATTAAGCAGGTGCGGTCTTGACAAGTTTAGTCCCACCTCGCTAGCTGAGGGGCGACCGCACTGGTTTATAAACCCCCGTGCGGTCGCTCTCTTGAGCTCCTCTCCAAAGCAGGCTTACTGGGCCTCACTGTGAATGGAGCAATTTCATCAAACTTTTCATAATCTTCTGACTTGTCTGTCTTGTCATCCACTCCCACGAAGTTTCTCTTCCCAGAAAGAACTATGTGCCGCTTTGGCTCATCGTACGATGCATTCGCTTCCTTATATTTTCTTTTTCTTGGCTTGGTAGACATGTCCTTCACATAGAAAACCTGTGCCACATCATTGGCTAGGACGAATGGTTCGCTCTGCATACATAAGATTGTTGAGATCCACTGTTGTCATTCCGTCTGCGGGTCTTCCGTTACCCGCCTCGTGTCATATTGACCCATTTGCACCAAACAAAGGGACCTTTAAACCACGTCGATAGTCAAGTTCCCATATGTCCTGTATATAACCATAATATGTTTCCTTTCCCGTCTTGGTTTCTGCATCAAAGCGGACACCACTGTTTTGGTTGGTGCTCTTCTTATCTTGGGAGATCGTGTGAAATGTATTACCATTTATCTCGTACCCTTTGAAAGTCATTATATTCGAAGATGGTAACTGGGACAACAAGTACAGGTCATCTTCAATAGAGGTGTCATGCATGGTACGTGTCTGCAACCAGCTGGTGAAACTCCTGGTTTGTTCACGTGTAATCCAGTCACCGGACCGCTTCGGGTGTTTGGAGCGTAGAAAATTCTTATGTTCATCCATATACGGAGCCACCAAGGCGGAATTCTGTAGAACTGTGTAGTGTGCTTCAGTGAGAGAATGTCCTCCCATACATATTGTTTGTTTCCCTCCTAGCGTGCCTTTTCCATCCAGTCTGCCCTTATGCCGCGATTCAGGAACACCAATCGGCTTAAGGTCAGGAATAAAGTCAATACAAAACTCAATGACCTCCTCATTTTGATGGCCCTTGGAGATGCTTCCTTCGGCCTAGCACGGTTATGAACATATTTCTTTAAGACTCCATGAACCTCTCAAAGGGAACATATTGTGTAGAAATACAGGACCCAAAACGTTAATCTCTTCACATAGGTGAACTAGGACGTGCGTCATGATGTTGAAGAAGGATGGTGGGAACACCAACTCGAAACTGACAAGGCATTGCACCAAATCATTCTGTAACCTTGGTATGATTTCTGGATCGATTACCTTCTGAGAGATTGCATTGAGAAATGCACATAGCTTCACAATGGCTAATCAAACATTTTCCGGTAGAAGCCCCCTCAATGCAACCGGAAGCAGTTGCGTCATAATCACGTGGCAGTCATGAGACTTTAGGTTCTAGAACTTTTTCTATGCCATGTTTATTATTCCCTTTATATTCGACGAGAAGCCAGACGGTACTTTAATACTGAGCAGGCATTCAAAGAAGATTTCCTTCTCTTCTTTGGTAAGAGCGTAGCTTGCATGACCCTGATGTATGCCGTCTTCTCCGTGCATATGTTGCTGGTCCTCCCATGCCTCGGGTGTATATTTTGTCTTCCCATACATGCCCAAGAAGCCAAGCAGGGTCACGCAAAGATTCTTTGTCACGTGCATCACGTCGATTGCGGAGCGGACCTCTAGGTCTTTCCAATATGGCAGGTCCCAAAATATAGATTTCTTCTTCCACATGGGTGCGCGTCCATCAACGTCCTTTGGAACAGGTTGTCCGCCAGGAGCCTTTCCAAATATCACCTTCAAATCCTTGACCATATCATGTACATAAGCACCAGTACGGTGGCGAGGCTTCGTCCGGTGATCCGCCTCACCTTTGAAATGCTTGCCTTTCTTTCTTACGGGATGCCTGCTCGGAAGAAATCGACGATGTCCCAGGTACACATTCTTCTTACAACTATTCAAATATATACTGTCGGTATCATCCAAACAGTGCTATGGTTGCTGCTCTGCTCCCCAAAAGGATTAATGCCATCTGCGCTTAGACCAAACCATACGCTCCTTGCGTCATCTGCGAACTCCTTCCCGTACTTTCTTTCGATTTTTCTCCACTGCGACCCGTCAGCGGGTACTCTCAACTTTCCGTCTTTCTTACGGTCTTCTCTGTGCCATCGCATCGCCTTGGCATGCTCTTTGTTTTGGAACAAACGTTTCAACCGTGGTATTATAGGAGAATACCACATCACCTTGGCAGGAATCTTCTTCCTGGGGCGCTCGCCCTCGACATCACCAGGGTCATCGCGGCTGATCTTATAGTGCAATGCACCACATACCGGGCAAGCGTTCAAATCCTCGTACTCACGTGGTAGAGGATGCAATCATTAGGGCATGCATGTTTCTTCTGCACCTCTAACCCTAGAGGGCAGACAACCTTTTTTGCTTCGTACGTACTCTCGGGCAATTCGTTGTCCTTTGGAAGCATATCCTTTATCATTACCAGCAACTTTCCAAATCCCTTGTCGGATACACCATTCTCGCCTTCCATTGCAGCAATTCCATGTGGTGCCCAGCTTTTCTTGTCACCTCATGCATTGGTACAACAATTTTTGTGATCCTCTAACATGCGCTACAACTTCTTCTTCTCCAAATCACTTGCGCAGTTTCTCTTTGCATCGGCAATGGCCCGACCTAGATCATCAACGGGCTCATCGATGCCTCTTCTTCAGCTTCTTCCGCATTGCCGGCTCAGCTTCTTCCGCATTACCGGCTCAGCTTCTTCCCCCATTGTTGTATCATCGTATTCAGGGAACCCATGGCCAGGATAGCTGTCGTCATCCTCTTCTTCTTCATTGTCTTCCATCATAACCCCTCTTTCTCCGTGCTTGGTCCAAACATTATAGTGGGGCATGAAACCGGACTCAAACAGGTGGACGTGAATGGTTCTTTAAGTAGAGTAATTGCGACCATTCTTACAGCCAGCACATGGACAAGGCATAAAACCATCCGCCCGCTTGTTTGCCTCAGCCATAAGCAGAAAAGTATGCACGCCTCAACGAATCGGGAGTGCATCGGTCATCGTACATCCATTGCGGCTCATCTTCATTACACAACACCGAACAGACCAAATTAATACAAGTTCATACATAAAGTTCATACAACACTTAACTGCAACAAACAAATAACTCTCTAGCTAAAGCATTTAAATGCAACAACAAATGCGATCAAGATCGCAACTAAGGTAACAATTGATCCAACAGCATAATGATACCAAGCCTCACTATTGATGGCATATTTTCTAATCTTCCTAATCTTCAAGCGCATTTTCTCCATCTTGATCTTGTGATCATCGACGACATCGGCAAGATGCAACTCCAATTCCATCTTCTCCCCCTCAATTCTTTTCAATTTTTCTTTCAAGTACTCGTTTTATCTTTCAACTAAATTTAACCTCTCGACAATAGGGTTGGTTGGAATTTCCGGTTCACATACCTCCTGGATAAAAATATCTATGTCAACTTGATGGGCATAATTTGTCATAAACACGAAATGCAACAAATAGTTTTAAAACAGAATATACCACATCCGAATCATAACAAGGACGAGGGCCGACGGGGACGGATATCAAAACCATGGCACTATGTATAACAAACTACGTACGGGTAAGATAGTTATACGAGTAACTATATATCCAAATCACACAAACATCAATTTTTTATATAAAATTTCATGAACAAGAGGCTCACCACAAGGTGGTGCCGCTGACAGAGACGGTGCGGGCGATCGGCGGTGGTTACGACGGAGATTTAGAAGGCACTAAGTAAAACACACCTACATATGCAAACTAAGTGTTATTTTTGACCTCAAATTGCATATAAATCAAATACTAGCACATATATATATTTCCTCCCAAATTACTAAACTCACAAATTAATCACTATATAAAGCATTGCAAGAGCTAATCTAGCAATGAGAGATGAAAGGACAAAGTTGCTAACCTTTGTGATCATTTGAATGGATGGGGGCCTTTAAATCTTGACAAATTTTGGGCAAAATGTGTGATGAGCTCGAGAGAAAGAGGGGAAGAACAGAGATGAGAGGGGAAAGGGGAAGAACTGAGCGAGCTCGGGTGGACGAAGGGTTTATGTAGGAAGACCTTTAGTACCGGTTCGTGCCAAGAACCGGTACTAAAGGGCCTGGAGGGGCCCCAGTCTGACAACATCCTGCCACCACTCTCATTAGTACCAGTTCGTGGTACGAACTGGTGCTAAAGGTTAGCCACGAACCGGTACTAATGAAAGCGGCCCGGCTAGCCGTTGGAACCGGCACTAATGTATACATTAGTGCCGGCTCAAATTCAAACCGGCACTAATGTGCTTCACGTTTGACCCTTTTTCTACTAGTGGAAGATCTCGGCAAATTAGGTGGAAAGCTTGAAGAATCAGCTTGGTTTTGCAGGTTGTTTTGCGGTGAATAGTAAAAGCTTAAGTGGGGGAATTGACATGTTTTGGTCCGCTGAAGTTGAAGTTGAGTTTAAGAACTTTAGCTCGATCCACATTGATGTGTTGGTCAGGAATAATACTCGAAGCTCTATGGAGTGGAGAGTCACGGGTTTCTATGGTGCACCGCATGTGGAGGATAGGCATCATAGCTGGAGGTTACTTCGCATGTTATTTGCTACTAATCACGAGCGTGGCTTTGTGTTGGTGACTTCAGTGAAACCATGTTTGCTTCTGAACATTTCTCGCGTGCGGCTCGACCAGAATGGCAGATGAGAGCATTCAGAGAAGCACTTGATGATAGCTCACTCCTTGACATGGGCTGGACTGGAGCGGAGTATACTTGGGATAATGGGCAGGCCGGTGAGTCTAATGTTAAAGCCAGGCTCGATAGGGGTTTTGGAAACCCCCAACTCACCCAAATGTTCCCACACACTATTGTTCGTCATATTAGCACAACAGAGTCCGACCAATGCTTTGTGTTGGTCGACCTGTGTGAGAATTTGAAGGAACCGCGGCACCAGACTGCTTAGCAGTTCCGTTACGAAGATGTATGGCAAACACACTCTGAGTACGGCCAACTTGCGCTCAACGAGTGCCAAAAAGGTACTGGCCAGAGAGGCTTAGCGGGTGTGGCTAATACTCTACACGACATGCACTAAGCTTGCTGCTTGGGGTGTGAAGGTGAAGGAAATATGCCCTAGAGGCAATAATAAAGTTATTATTTATTTCCTTATATCATGATAAATGTTTATTATTCATGCTAGAATTGTATTAACCGGAAACTTAGTACATGTGTGAATACATAGACAAACATAGTGTCACTAGTATGCCTCTACTTGACTAGCTCGTTAAGATGGTTGAGTTTCCTAGCAATGGACATGAGTTGTCATTTGATTAACGGGATCACATCATTAGGAGAATGATGTGATTGACTTGAACCATTCCGTTAGCTTAGCACTTGATCGTTTAGTATGTTGCTATTGCTTTCTTCATGACTTATACATGTTCCTATGACTATGAGATTGTGCAACTCCCATTTACTGGAGGAACACTTTGTGTGCTACCAAACGTCACAACGTAACTGGGTGATTATAAAGGTTCTCTACAGGTGTCTCCGAAGGTACTTGTTGGGTTGGCGTCTTTCGAGATTAGGATTTGTCACTCCGATTGTCGGAGAGGTATCTCTTGGCCCACTCGGTAATGCACATCACTATAAGCCTTGCAAGCATTGCAAATAATGAGTTAGTTGCGGGATGTTGTATTATGGAACGAGTAAAGAGACTTGCCGGTAACGAGATTGAACTAGGTATTGAGATACCTACGATCGAATCTCAGGCAAGTAACATAACGATGACAAAGGGAACAACGTATGTTGTTATGCGGTCTGAGCGATAAAGATCTTCGTAGAATATGTAGGAGCCAATATGGGCATCCAGGTTCCGCTATTGGTTATTGACCAAAGAGGTGTCTAGGTCATGTCTACATAGTTCTCAAACCCGTAGGGTCCGCACACTTAACGTTCGTTGACGATATAGTACTATGAGTTATGTATGTTGGTGACCGAATGTTGTTCGGAGTTTCGGATGAGGTCACGGATATGACGAGGAACTCCGAAATGGTCCGGAAGTAAATATTGAAATGTGTATAGTAGTGTTTGATCTCCGGAAGGGTTCAGGAATCCATCGAAAGGGGTTCCGGATGTTTCCCGAAATGTTTGGGCAATAGAACTCTTAATCTGGGCCAAAGGGGAAAGCCCACGAGGTTTTTGGAAAGCGCAAAAGGAAGTTTTTCGGAGTCTAGAGGCCAGATGCCAGGGTCCCTAGCGTCTGGGTCCAGACGCCAGGAACCCTGGCGTCTGGCCCTGGAGTCTGAGAAGGACTCTTGCTTTTCGGGTGAAACCGACTTTGCGGAGGCTTTTGCTCCAAGTTTCGACCCCAAGGCTCAACATATAAATAGAGGGGTAGGGCTAGCACCCAAGACACATCTAGAAACACCAAGCCGTGTGCCGGCAACCCCGTCCCCTCTAGTTTATCCTCCGTCATAGTTTTCGTAGTGCTTAGGCGAAGCCCTGCGGAGATTGTTCTTCACCAACACCGTCACCACGCCGTCGTGCTACCAGAACTCATCTACTACTTCGCCCTTTTGCTAGATCGAGAAAGGCGAGGATATCATCGAGCTGAACACGTGCAGAACTCGGAGGTGTCGTGCGTTCGGTACTTGGATCGGTCAGATCTTGAAGACGTAAGACTACATCAACCGCATTGATAAAACGCTTCCGCTTACGATCTACGAGGGTACGTAGACAACACTCTCCCCTCTCATTGCTATGCATCACCATGATCTTGCGTGTGCGTAGGAAAATTTTGAAATTACTACGTTCCCCAACGATGGCATCCGAGCCAGGTTTTATGCGTTGATGTTATATGCACGAGTAGAACACAAGTGAGTTGTTGGAGATACAAGTCATACTGCTTACCAGCATGTCATACTTTGGTTCGGCGGTATTGTTGGATGAAGCGTCCCAGACCGGCATTACGCGTACGCTTACACGAGACTGGTTCTACCGACGTGCTTTGCACACAGGTGGCTGGCGGGTGTCAGTGTCTCCAACTTTAGTTGAACCAAGTGTGGCTACGCCCTGTCCTTGAGAAGGTTAAAACAGCACTAACTTGAAGAACTATCGTTGTGGTTTTGATGCGTAGGTTAGTACGGTTCTTGCTCAGCCCGTAGCAGCCACGTAAAACTTGCAACAACAAAGTTGAGGACGTCTAACTTGTTTTTGCAGGGCATGTTGTGATGTGATATGGTCAAGGCATGATGTTAATTTTATTGTATGAGATGATCATGTTTTTTAACCGAGTTATCGGCAACTGGCAGGGGCCATATGGTTGTCGCTTTATCGTATGCAATGCAATCGCCCTGTAATGCTTTACTTTGTCACTAAGAGGTAGCGATAGTCGTAGAAGCATAAGTTGGCGAGACGACAACGATGCTACGATGGAGATCAAGGTGTCGCGCCGGTGACGATGGTGATCATGACGGTGCTTCGAAGATGGAGATCACAAGCACAAGATGATGATAGCCATATCATATCACTTATATTGATTGCATGTGATGTTTATCTTTTAAGCATCTTATGTTGCTTTGATTGACGGTAGCATTATAAGATGATCTCTCACTAAATTATCAAGGTATAAGTGTTCTCCCTGAGTATGCACCATTGCGAAATTTTTTCGTGCTGAGACACCACGTGATGATCGGGTGTGATAGGCTCTACGTTCAAATACAACGGGTGCAAAACAGTTGCACACGCGGAATACTCAGGTTAAACTTGACGAGCCTAGCATATAACAGATATGGTACTTCGGGATTAGTGTTGAACCTAAATAAGTGTTATTTGGTGTTTGCATTGAGCATGAATATGATTTAATCATGTTTATTGCAATACGGTTATTCATTTAAGTTAAAGAACAATTGTTGTTCTGTTTACATGAATAAAACCTTCTATGGTCATACACCCAATGAAAATGGTTTGTTGGATCTCGATCGTAGTGATACACATATTCATAATATTGAAGCCAAAAGATGAAAAGTTTATAATGATAGTGCAACTTATTTGTGGCACTGCCGTTTAGGTCATATTGGTGTAAAGCGCATGAAGAAACTGCATGCTGATGGGATTTTGGAATCACTTGATGCTTGCGAACCATGCCTCATGGGCAAGATGACTAAGACTCCGTTCTCTGGAACAATGGAGCGAGTAACTAACTTATTGAAAATAATACATATTGATGTATGCGACCCGATGAGTGTTGAGGCTCGCGGCGGGTATCGTTATTTTCTGAACTTCACAGATGATTTGAGCAGATATGGGTATATCTACTTGATGAAACATGAGTCTGAAACATTTGAAAAGTTCAAAGAATTTCAGAGAGAAGTAGAGAATCATCGTAAACAAGAAAATAAAAGTTTCTACGATATGATCGCAGAGGAAAAATATTTGAGTTACGAGTTTGGCCTTCAATTAAAACAGTGTGGAATAGTTTCACAAACTCATGCCACCTGGAACACCACAGCATAATGGTGTGTCCGAACATTATAACCGTACTTTATTGGATATAGTGCAATCTATGATGTTTCTTACCGATTTAGCACTATCATTTTGGGGTTATGCATGAGAGACAGCTGCATTCACGTTAAAAAGGGCACCATCTATATCCGTTGAGATGACACCGTATGAACTGTGGTTTAGCAAGAAACCAAAGTTGTCGTTTCTTAAAGTTTGGAGTTGGGATGCTTATGTGAAAAACTTTCAACCTGATAAACTCGAACCCAAATCGGAGAAATGCGTCTTCATAGGATACCCAAAGGAGACTGTTGGGTACACCTTCTAATCAGAGATCCGAAGGCAAAATATTCGTTGCTAAGAATGGATCCTTTCTAGAGAAGGAGTTTCTCTCGAAAGAAGTGAGTGGGAGGAAAGTAGAACTTGATGAGGTAACTGTACCTGCTCCCTTATTGGAAAGTAGTTCATCACAGAAACCGGTTCCTGTGACACCTACACCAATTAGTAAGGAAGCTAATGATGATGATCATGAAACTTCAGATCAGGTTACTACTGAACCTCGTAGGTCAACCAAAGTAAGATCCGCACCAGAGTGGTACGGTAATCCTGTTCTGGAGGTCATGTTACTTGACCATGACGAACCGACGAACTATGAGGAAGCGATGACGAGCCCAGATTCCGCAAAATGGCATGAGGCTATGAAATCTGAGATGGGATCCATGTATGAGAACAAAGTATGTACTTTGATTGACTTGCCCAATGATCGGCGAGTCATTGAGATTAAATGGATCTTCAAGAGGAAGACGGACGCTGATAGTAGTGTTACTATCTAGTATCTACAGAGCTAGAATTGTCGCAAAAGGTTTTCGACAAGTTCAAGGTGTTGAATACGATGAGAGTTTCTGACTCGTATCTATGCTTAAGTCTGTCAGAATCATGTTAGCAATTGCCGCATTTTATGAAATCTGGCAAATGGAAAAACAAAACTGCATTCCTTAATGGATTTATTAAATAAGAGTTGTATATGATGCAACCAGAAGGTTTTGTCGATCCTAAAAGTGCTAACAAAATGTGCAAGCTCCAGCGATCCATCTATGGACTGGTGCAAGCATCTCGGAGTTGGAATATAAGCTTTGATGAGTTGATCAAAGCATATAGTTTTATACAGACTTGCGGTGAAGCCTATATTTACAAGAAAGTGAGTGGGAGCACTACAACGTTTCTGATAAATATATGTGAATGACATATTGTTGATCGGAAATAATGTAGAATTTTCCGGAAAGCATAAAGGAGTATTTAAAAGGAGTTTTTCAAAGAAAGATCTCAGTGAAGCTGCTAACATATTGAGCATCAAGATCTATAGAGATAGATCAAGACGCTTGATAAGTTTTTTCAATGGGTACATACCTTGACAAGATTTTGAAGTAGTTCAAAATGGAACAGTCAAAGAAAGAGTTCTTGCCTGTGTTACAAGGTGTGAAATTGATTAAGACTCAAAGCCCGACCACGGCAAAAGATAGAAAGAGAATGAAAGTCATTCCCTATGCCTCAGCCATAGGTTCTATAAAGTATGCCATGCTATGTACCAGATCTATTGTATACCCTACACTGATTTTGGCAAGGGAGTACAATAGTGATCTAGGAGTAGATCACTGGACATCGGTCAAAATTATCCTTAGTGGAATAAGGATAAGTTTCTCGATTATGGAGGTGACAAAAAGATTCGTCGTAAAGGGTTATGTCGATGCAAGTTTTGACACTGATCCAGATGACTCTAAGTCTCAATCTGGATACATATTGAAAGTGGGAGCAATTAGCTAGAGTAGCTCCATACAGAGCATTGTTGACATAGAAATTTGCGAAATACATACGAATCTGAATGTGGCAGACCCGTTGACTAAACTTCTCCCACAAGCAAAACATGATCACATCTTAGTACTCTTTGGGTGTTAATCACATAGCAATGTGAACTAGATTATTGACTCTAGTAAACCCTTTGGGTTTTGGTCACATGAGGATGTGAACTATGGGTATTAATCACATGGTGATGTGAACTATTGGTGTTAAATCACATGGTTATGTGAACTAGATTATTGACTCTAGTGCAAGTGGGAGACTGAAGGAAATATGCCCTAGAGGCAATAATAAAGTTATTATTTATTTCCTTATATCATGATAAATGTTTATTATTCATGCTCGAATTGTATTAACCGGAAACTTAGTACATGTGTGAACACATAGACAAACATAGTGTGACTAGTATGCCTCTACTTGACTAGCTCGTTATCGAAGATGATTGAGTTTCCTAGGCATGGACATGAGTTGTCATTTGATTAACGGGATCACATCATTAGGAGAATGATGTGATTGACTTGACCCATTCCGTTAGCTTAGCACTTGATCGTTTAGTATGTTGCTATTGCTTTCTTCATGACTTATACATGTTCCTATGACTATGAGTTTATGCAACTCCCGTTTACCGGAGGAACACTTTGTGTGCTACCAAACGTCACAACGTGAATCGGGTGATTATAAAGGTGCTCTCAGGTGTCTCCGAAGGTACTTGTTGGGTTGGCGTATTTGAGATTAGGATTTGTCACTCCGATTGTCGGAGAGGTATCTCTGGGCCCACTCAAGAATGCACATCACTATAAGCCTTGCAAGCATTGCAACTAATGAGTTAGTTGCGGGATGATGTATTACGTAACGAGTAAAGAGACTTGCCGGTAACGAGATTGAACTAGGTATTGAGATACCGACGATCGAATCTCGGGCAAGTAACATACCAATGACAAAGGGAACAACGTATGTTGTTATGCGGTCTGACTGATAAAGATCTTCATAGAATATGTAGGAGCCAATATGGGCATCTAGGTTCCACTATTGGTTATTGACCAGAGAGGTGTCTCAGTCATGTCTACATAGTTCTCGAACCCGTAGGGTCCGCAATCTTAACGTTCATTGACAATATAGTACTATGAGTTATGTATGTTGGTGACCGAATGTTGTTTGGAGTTTCAGATGATATCACGGATATGACGAGGAACTCCGGAATGGTCCGGAAGTAAAGATTGATATGTGGATAGTAGTGTTTGATCTCTGGAAGGGGGAAGCCCACGAGGTTTTTGGAAAGCGCAAAAGGAAGTTTTGCGGAGTCCAGAGGCCGATGCCGTGGTCCTGGCGTGCGGGTCGAACGCCGGGAACCTCGGCGTCGCCCCGAGTCCGAGAAGGACTCTTGCCTTTCGGGTGAAACCGACTTTGTGGAGGCTTTTGCTCCAAGTTTCGACCCCAAGGCTCAACATATAAATAGAGGGGTAGGGCTAGCACCCAAGACACATCAAGAAACACCAAGCCATGTGTCGGCAACCCCGTCCCCTCTAGTTTATCCTCCGTCATAGTTTTCGTAGTGCTTAGGCGAAGCCCTGCGGAGACTGTTCTTCACCAACACCGTCACCACGTCGTCGTGCTGCCGGAACTCATCTACTACTTCGCTCCTCTTGCTAGATCGAGAAAGGCGAGGACGTCATCGAGTTGAGCGTGTGAAGAACTCGGAGGTGACGTGCGTTCTGTACTTGGATCGGTCGGATCGTGAAGACGTACGACTACAGCAACCGCGTTGAAAAAACGCTTCCGCTTACGGTCTACGAGGGTACTTAGACAACACTCTCCCCTCTCGTCGCTATGCATCACCATGATCTTGCGTGTGCGCGTAGGAATTTTTTTAAATTACTATGTTCCCCAACAGAAGGAATTTTGGTGTCTATCTAGGAAAGTTCGCAAACTACGCAAGAAACTCGATTGCGTTTGTGCCCGTTCGGTGGGACGGTGCCCGAGCGATGAGGAAAGAAATATTGTCAAGCAGCTCCGGGAGGCACTCCGACAAGAGTAGATCTGGATGCGACAGCGATCTAGAGTAACGTATCTTCGAGAAGGGGATCAGAATACGGGCTACTTCCACGCCCAAGCTGTCTAGCGGCAATGTATGAAGAAGATTGAATTGCTTGAAAGGGCAGACAGGCGTATATGTCAAATGCCGGAGGAGAATCATGCAGAAGTCCAAGAGTTTTACCATGCTTTATATACTACGTACTCATGGTTTTCGGCCCATGGATGATCTTCTCGATTATGTTCCTCCCAGGGTTACTGACCATATGAATGACCGGCTGGATATGCCTTACACGGCCGAGGAAGTCAGGCCGGCGCTCTTCCAGATGGCTCGGTCGAAAGCACCGTGGGTGGATGGTTTCACTGCGGGTTTTTTCAGAGACACTGGTCTCTGCTGAAATATGATATAGTTTCGTCCGTCTTGGATTTTTTGAATGGGGGAGTTCTACCCGAGGGGATGAATGACACGTCTATCACCTTGGTACCGAAGGTACGACACCCGCATTGAATCTCTCAGTATCGGCCCATTTTCCTTATGTTCTGCGTTGTACAAGTTTGCCCCAAAATGCATTACCAATAGGATGAGGAAATGTGGGTGAGATCATAAGAGAAGAGCAAAGCGCGTTTTTTCCTGGGCGCATGATAACAGATAATGTGCTCATTACATATGAAAGTGCCCATGCAATGAGAAGAAAAAAAGGGAAGAACAGTGTTTGTGCAATCAAGCTCGACATGATGAAAGCATACGACCGAGTAGAATGGCATTATCTGGAAGCTATCCTGTTGAGATTGGGGTTCGGTTTATAGTTTGTTAGATTGATTATGAAGTGTGTCACTTCTGTCAAGTTTACTGTTCATGTGAATGGGGAGTTATTGCCATATTTTACACCCTCGAGAGGTTTTTGTCAAGGGGACCTCGTTTCACCGTATTTGTTCCTTCTGTGTGCAGAAGGGTTCACTTCTCTATTTAATTTTTATGGAGGTGTCAATATTGATAGAGGAATTCGAGTTAGCTATCAATCGCCTTGGGTAAACCACCTACCCTTTGCAGACGATAGTCTCCTTTTTATGAATGCAAAGGCGTCCAGTGCACTCAGGTTGAATGAGCACTAATAGGAAAAGGCCTACTAATGGCGCACCTAATTTGGCCATTAATGGCGCATTAGTGGTGCGCCATTAGTGCCACGCCATTAGTATATTTTACTAATGGCGCACCACTAGTGCGCCATTAGTATCTGGTATACTAATGGCGCACCTCAGATGCGCCATTAGTATATACAAGAGTGCGCCATTAGTATGCCTCCCAGAGGGCCATGTATACCCAGGTGCTTTGGCATACTAATGGCGCACAACAACAAGATGCGCCATTAGTAACTTTGGCATACTAATGGCGCATTGTTTAATGATGCGCCATTAGTATCCTTTGGCATACTAATGGCGCACTGTGATATGATGCGCCATTAGTATGAATATTAGGTTTTTTATTTTTTATTTTCTGTTTTTGCACAGGTTACAAAATGTATAATTGGACAAAATATAGACAGCACACATCAACAACAGATTCATCGAATACAATAGAAGATTAGTCTCTGAATACAATTCATCATATTAGTCTCCGAATACAATTCATCATATTAGTCTCCGAATTGAAAAGACCGAACAAAGATAGAACATTATATTACAAGTCTCGAGTCCGCGAGTAGCGAGTTTGTCTTCACATTACAAGTCGATATCGATCATCTAAACTACCATCACATAGAAGAGAGCTGCGGTCATCACGATGAGCATCATCACGACGAAACTCGTCTTCATCCGGTTCCTCCAACGCTCCCTCCACTCTCCCGCTAGATAGCGGGCGTATCTAGATTCGCCCTCGGCCCTAGTGGTGTACCCTTTGTTACTGTTACCGCTGAATCGGTGAACCTGTCTCCGACACTCCTCCCAGTCGTCGTAGACTCCGGGAACCTTACCCTTGTACACGACATACGACGGCATCGCTATGCACTAGCCAAACGAAACGTTAGTACCAATTCATAGACAATACATAAGCAATATATAAGTATGCAACAGAACGATCGGAAGAGAAAAGCAAGACATTAATAGCATCGATTACATCTAAGTTGAACGACTCTCGAAACCAAAGAGACATACTACAAGTTCATTAAAGTATAATTACAACATGAGCCAATCGATGTTTTAGAACTAGACACAGCATCAATGCTTTCGACTCGACTCAAGGGACCGGAGCGTGGATGAAGCCGCCGTCTACCGTGGGAGTCATGAAATAACGGGCGTTGTCAGCCTGCATTTGTAGCATTGTGTCGATGTCACTTTGTTGGACGGTTGATTTCGAGGTAGAACTGCCCGAGGTACGAAGGACATCTTGATGGATGATTTCCGCAAACTCCATTTGGATGCGAAAGAATTCTTGTCGATGTCCGCGTCCTGGATTGCCGACACGCCGCGCCCAATCTTTGAGTTTACTCGGTAGCGAAGTTGATGATGGTCCCGCACGATCGCCCGCATGTGATGGATGGCGTAGTAGGCACCCTTCGACCGCCCGGGCAGCTGCTTGACGCAGCGAATGTCGTGTTGGGGGAGAACACGTGCTTGCCGTGCTTACGAATAGGCCTGGTGAAGGTGCCTCCAGATTGGGCGTGGCCGGGAGAACATCATCAAGAACCTTCTTGACATTTGTGTAGTCTACGTTCGATGACGGTCCAGTCGAAATCGTGGCCATGGAATATTTGGGGCTTAGGAGGATGGCGTGCAATGTGTCACCGCAGAAAACACGGAATGTTAAAATAAAACGATCGAAATCTAAGAATTCATATGTTACGGGCGGTTGAGGGAGGACTTACTCGGGAAAGTAAGGCACGAGGAAGTTATCCTTATCTTGGTTTGCGAAATGACGCCTTGAGGTTAGAACTTCGCGACTTGCGGTCCCAGCGCTGCCCAAGATCTTGGCACGCATGTAGAAGGGGTCGACTATCACGATGTCCGGGGTCTTGTCGCGAATGATCCGCATCTCCATACTCAGCGGAAATAGCCGAACGAAGGTGTAGTGCAGCGGATGAAGGTTCAGCATAGCGTGGATGTCATCAAACCGCAGGATGATCGTACGCCCGATGGAGTTATCCACAAAGCCCTTGCCCTCTGGCACCTTGGCCACGAAAACCGGGTATGCCACATCCTTCTCTCTGAGACGCCGCTTCTCCAAAGAAAGAACACTGTCATGCAGACTCCGCATAGCACCTGTTGCAGCATTGAGCATATTTGTCGGTAGCATCGCCCTACCCACCACATGCACCCTCCTCGAGATATCCTCAGGTGAAGGTGGCCCGTCCTGAGCACGGATCGTACTCGGTGCCGGCTGGCCCGCACCCTCGTTAGTCTTTCTTTTGCGTGCCTTCTTCTTCTCCTGTAATGGGACCGAGTTCTGCTCACAGACCGCCTTCTTGAGTGTGTTGGGGCTGATAATATTTCGCACCTCGCCTATCTCGAGGCTCGGTGAAGTCGGCAGGGAGGCGTCTCACGAGAGCTGAGCAGCGGGCGACGCTGTTGCAACTTGGCTTATCCGCGGTACCAGCTAGATCGCGCCGCCTTTTGTTGGGTTGGGTTCTTGAGAAGGAGGCCCCATGAAGTCGCCACCGTACCCATGATCGGCAAAGTACTGATCGACGTTGGCAAATGTATCGTCGTCGTCGTCGTTCTGATCCTGTGCCATATGCATGTTTGGATCCAGTGGCATAGGGATGTCCGGCACCGTTGCGGCGGTCTTGCCATGGGGCCGACTTGGCGCCGACACGACTGGCGGTGTTGTCTTTGGGGTGGTGTCCCCCGCTCCCAAACGAATCTGGCTCTTCGGCCAAAGCAGGGGCCAGCTCAGGCAGGCGCTGAGGGTCATCACGTCATCATGGTCGGCCCCGACGGGTCGAATCGGAGGTAACAACTCGTCGCAGCCTAGCAGCACCCGAACCAGTTGAACCCTAAACAAGTTGGGTGGCATCTGGGTACTGTGGAACAAGGGGTTGCCCGGTTGAACGATTTTGCACTTGGCGACATCGACCAACCCGTTGTTCGTGAAGTGTAGGAGAGTGCACAGAACGTGGCGGCGCCCTGCGAAAACATGTAGGGCGTCAGGGATGCCCAGTCAAAGGCAAGGAAATGAAGTCCTCGGCTGAGAGAGGCTTAATTAGTTACCGTGGCGTCGAGCTCGGCTAATGTCGAGGCACCGCCAACGTCGGGCGTGCAGTTGACGGAGGGGCCGCTTGCTGCAGAGGTGGCGGCCGGCGTACACCCGGGTGCATTAAGCTCCCGTGCCGGCGTCGGAGACACCAATGCCGCCTCCGCCGGAGACACCAATGGCCCCGCCATCGCATTCAGCGATTTGCTGGCCGTGAAGCTAGGAATCGGGGGCGGCCCCTGTTGGCCGCCCGCAATCCACACACCCAACCCCTCGATCAAGGTAGGCACAATGGCGGTGATCGTCGCTCCGAGTTGTTTTTGCACTTGCTCTTGGACAATCTCCGAAATCCGCGCCACCTGTGCCTTGAGTTCTTGAACCTCGCGCTACCGCTTTCCGAGCTAGTCTTTTCTCCTTTAGCCCACCGGTGTTATAGTATGACGACCATTTTGTCGACAAGCCTTTGCCGCCACACGACCAGCCGGCGTCGGCTTCTCGAGCTTATCCTTGTTCTTCATTACATTCAACGCCCTATTTAGAGTGGTGTCCCAAGGGTTGCTCTTAGTCGACCCCGCGCTACTGCTTTCAGTCGCCTACGGAAGGAATGTGAACCATTGAGAAATTTGGCTTCATTAATTAGAATGCAACCATATGGAGCTAATTACGCGGGGGTGTATTCCTTACCAGAACAAGCTCAAGCGCCCTGGTCTTCGGATCCGTGGTAAGCTCCTTCGTTTTCGGGTCCTTCTTGTACCGGGCCCTGACAAAGTTCCTGGTCTGCTTGTCACCGTATTTATCGAAGAGGGGCGGTAGGCCTTGCTCGGCACGGTCCGCCTCCTCCTTGTCCCATATAGGCTCCGCCACTCTGTAACCGCCGGGACCGAGTGTGTGTTCCCCTAAGTTCAGCTCCCGCATTTCTTTCCCCCACTGACTTGATTCGGAGTTTGCGGTGCTCGAGCAATTGATCTTGAAGTCGTTGTAGTCATCTTCGGTGATCGAAGGATTTTTCTCCTTGATCTTCTCATAACTCTCACCTTTCTCGATCATTCTCTTCACATTGCTTTTCCAAGTAGACAGGGCCTTGCTCATCTTCGTGAGGGCAGCATTGTTCACTTTATTACCTTTGAGGCTTGTGTTTTCAAATTCAGCGGGGAACTTGTATCGTTCGTGCAGCTTCGTGAAGAGGAGGTTGCGCAAATTCCCTCGGTCAGGATGCCTCAGGTTCTCGGTGTTGATCGAGGCGGTGCTCGGAGAATGCACCGAGCTGAAGCGAGTACCCTTGACTATTCGTTCGGGCGCCGTTGGATTCCCGTCGGAGTCCACTTCAGTAACTTCCTCCTTGAGGGTGCGGAGCACGGTCGGGCGCCGGTCCTTCCGTTGCCTCTTCGGTTGGCTGCCATATGTGCGTGGGCCGCCATCATCAGTGGTGACATCCTCGGCGTCACCATCAGTGGTGGCATTAGTGGGGTCATCCTTGGCGGTACCATCAGTGGTCTCAGGATCGGTGGGGAAGGCGGCGTCCTCATACAAGTGAGGTTGTTCCTCCATCTCCTGGGACAGCTCCCAGAATGCCTTGCCGCCCGAACCCCCAGCCTCATCGTTGTTGGCCATGTTTCTCTCTAAATAGGAACAAAGTTCGGTCAAAAACTTGGTTATTGTCAAGGAACAAGATCATGGTCTCATCATTTAGGGTTTGTCGACACCGAGGCATCCTAAAAGCTAAGCTTTTATCATTGAGGGTTTTTCGACGCCGAGGCACCCTAAAAGCCTAAGCTTTCATCATTAGTCACAAGTACCCCGGCCCATGCATTAGTCACAAGTACCCCATATGTCCTATTTTTAGCAAAGTCATGCTAAAATTCACGGAAAATTTCAGCATGACCTTTGCTGAAAATAGGACATATGGAGTACCCGAATTTGCTGGAACGGAAGTTAATCGGCATTCCAGCAAACTCAAGGGCCTCTCGGGTGGACAAGGCAAAAAAGGCCTTCATCACAACATGGAAAATACATTGGCATGTGAAGGGGTGAAACAATATATGCATCTCCAAGCAGTATCATTCAACATTTTGGACAAACCACTACAAGCAATACTGAATCAGAATAACTTTGCTGTGTATTATAGTTCTGCTTGCTTTTATTGTTTCCACCCTTCTTGTCGTGGTTTATAGTGTCCTGCGAAAAGCTCTGCTTTTGAGTATGTGTGAAGAGAAACTTTCCTAGTATTTACTCCCTCTGTTCCAAAACACTTGTCGTTGTTTTAGTTCAAATCTGAATTAAAACCAAGACAAGTATTTTGGAATGGAGAATGTAATAACTTAGTAAGTACTACCTCTGTTTTTAAATGTAAGACGTTTTGACAGTTTAGTTGAACTGTGAAAACATCTCATATTAGGAACAGAGGGTTTATAATTAAAGGAAGGTCATTAGTGTTACGAGCAGACACAAGACAATGCATAATTGTGCTAGTAGTAAAACACAGAATCTTGCAAAACTAAAAGCCAAAGCCCACAAGTACTTGTGAACTGAATCTTGCAAGTCCAAACCCATTGCTTGAATCCAGAGAAATAAAATTAGAATGCTCACACGAAGAATAAACTCACACTAACACATAATTATTACCGATAGGCTAACACCACACACCTTCAAATAATTCCAATATAATGAGTTTGAGTAGAGAAAATGTCATTTCTATTACAACCAAATCCATTTACAGTACAAGTCTAAGAAAAGCTACAACACATCTTCTAACCATGAGAAGTAACCAACAAGCGGCTTGTTGCACTAGAACAATAGCCAACGATTAAAGACATCAGCGACAGAGTAGTCAAGCTTCCTAGGTGGTAATCTTAATTTTGTGGCTGCGGAAGAGATGGGTGAGGAGGACCGGAAGAAGATGGACTCGAGCAAGTGTTTCTCAGTTTACAAAAAAGAGGTTGAGACCTATTTTTTAGATATAGCAAAAAAACCATGGTTTTAGATATACCACGGTTTGTAAAACTAAAGTATTTGTCAAAACCAAACACGACAAAGTATTTAAAACTGGGATTTTTTCAAAAACCATGGTATTCTTTTAAAACTCCAAAAATCTTGAGTAGCCAAACGCAGCCTAAGTAATCATCATTTTCTTTTAATCATCAGAGGCCATAGTAAGACGATGTACTCAGTCCCAAGTACAAAATTTAAATTGAATTAGCCTACATAGCTTTTGGAGCGTGCAAGAGGCAGTACACAAGGGATTAACTACTGAACACCAAGTGCTCTAATCAAAGTTGCGATTAAGAAGCAATATTTCGTAAGAGCGTCTTCAACTCTTTGGTTCCTATGCAGCACCCCCCCCAGGATTGGAAATCAAACTCTTTCCAAGTACTGAATTATTATTAACTCCTTTTCTTTTATCATTATTCCTATATCTCTTCCCATTAATTTGTTTTTCAGAGTCCCCAATGCCAGCTTAAATTTGTGTGCTTGCAGGAACGACAACTTCCAACCACAAGTAAGGAACTTGTGTGCTTGCACTTTTAAACTTGTTTTCTACATCAACATCAATACCTATGACTACGAGCAGCCCTCGTCCGACGGCGGAGGCGGAGCAGGTGGAGGCGGAGCGGCCTTGGGCTTGGGCCGGCGGAGAGGCGCCGGAGGAGGAGGGGCGGAGGCGAGGCGTCGAGGCGGCGGGCGGCGTCCGAGGCGGCGGGCAGCGTCGGGAGAGGAGAGGAAGGGATCGAGGTGAGGCGAGGAGAGGAGAGGGAAGGGGATCGAGGGCCGGGGAGGAAGTATGGATGGTGGGGGCGGCACAACACTAATGGCGCACCACACCTCGGTGCGCCATAAGTACATCCATACTAATGGCACACCTCACCCTGGTGCGCCATTAGTATTTTTTTTATTTCTGCTCGAGCCAACAGGTTATCTTCCACCTGACCTGATCCACATCAAGCTCCCTCTACTAGCTCGACTGGTCAACAGCCAGTTCTCACACCAGGAGGTCCTGGGTTTGATTCCCAGGCTCCACAATTTTTTTTATGCATTTAAAATGATGTTTGATACTTATTTGTGTTTAAATATGTTCAAACTTTTTTAAATGATAACAGTAATATTTTTTTATAAGACAGTCATAAATTTTTAAAATATCATCAAACAGTAATGCTTTGGTGGAGCGGGGAGGTGCGGGGTGCGGGGGTCGGGCGGGTTGAGTAGGGAGGGTGCGGGGGTCGGCGGCGGTTGAGTAGGGGAATCGAGGTGCGGGGGTGGCGGCGGCGGTGGACCGGGGTGCTCGGCGGCGGGGGGGGCCGGATCTGGCGAGGTGGGATAGCGATCGAGATGGAGGGGGATCGAGATCGAGTGTCGATGAAATTTAAAAATATTCATGATAGTTCAAAAAGTGCCCATGAAATACAATCGAGAAATGAAGGCTACGATTTAAATACAATCTATCTTAGCTAGCTATCTGTTCACAATCTTCTTGCCCTTCTTTTTCGCAAATGGAGTTCTTCTGTGTTACGGACGTTCTTTACGTAGGGTGGTCCTGCTTCTTCTTGTGGCGTATGCTGCTACTTCATCATCGTCGTCATGTTCGATCCTCGGGTCGCCGTACTTGTCGAAGTCTTGCTCATTGGCTACTCCATCCATTTCGATGATCTTCCTTTTGCCTCTCCTCACGACAACACGACTGGGCTTTGAAGGGTCGGTAATGAAGAAGCATTGGTCAACTTGGGAAGCCAGTACCCATGGCTCATTTTTCGGTGACGTTTATGCCCATGATCTTGGATTTGGCCGGGTATAACCATGGTGGTGAAATACCGGTCTTCTTTTAGGGCGCTCTTCGCCCATCGACACGGAACATCGGGACCTTCTCTCGGCATAGCTCAGCTCCCCCAGATCTCCTCGATCCTTCCGTAGTATCTGTCCTTGTCATTACGGTGTAGGATTCCATCGTTACCCGGAGTTCGATAACCATCGCTCTTCATGTCCTTGGCCTCGGTGTAGAATGTGTAGCCGTTGATATCGTGCGCCTCATAGGTCATCGGGTTGTGCTCGGCGCCTGTGACAAGGCGAATATGAGTTGTTCTTCCGCGGAAGAATCCTCATGTAAAGGGTGCGACGAAGCTTCTGCTTGAACCAACGCGTGAAACATGAGTTGTGCTCTTTGATTATATCTCCGTCATCCTCTGTTGGCCTCGGTCATTGTACGTCTTCTTAATAAAGGTTTTGTGCTCTACCACCCAAGGATCGACCACGTCTATGTGTTGTAGCGCGACTAGGTTTGCTCTTTCAAAGTCGGCGAGTCGACCCTCTAAGTCGACATGCATTTGGCGACCCTCACGGTGACCCCATCCAGCGAGCCTGCCGAGGTGCTGTTGACGGGCAGACCAGCGGGTTCTCAATGCCTAGATAATTCGTGCAGTAGGAGATGCACTCTTGATCGAAAGCCCCGGCTATACTTCCCTCTGGGCGTGACATGTTGCCAACATATCCTTTGATGACACCATTCATCCTTTCAACAGCATCATCTTTGTGCAGGAACGTTAGCCCAAGTTGGATGATATCCTCCACTATATGGACCAGCAGATGCACCATAACGTCGAAGAATGTGGGCGGAAGTACATCTCAAGCTCGCATAGTATCACCACGATCTCTTCATGTAGCCTTCGAGTTGCCTCACGCCAATCGACTTCCGAGATGGCGTCGAAAAAGTTGCATAGGCCAAATAGCGTTTCACGGACGTGCGCGTCCATGATCCCACGGATTGCAACTGGAAGTATCTGCGTCATCAGCACGTGACATTCGTGAGACTTCATCCCACTGAACTTCTGCTTCGCTGGGTCTAGGTATCTGCTTATCTTCCCCGTGTAACCGTAAGGAAGTTTTACTCCTAGGAGGCAGGTGAAAAACTGCTCGATCTCCTCCTGACTTAGAGTGAAGCACGCGGGAGGGTAGTCATTTCCGGTCTTCTTGGCCTTTTTGCCTTTGCGACGACTTACTGTGTCCTGCTTCGCCTCATCATCATCATCATCATCATCATCATTAGCGTCAAGCTCCTGCCTGATGCCCATTGATTTCAAGTCTGCCCTTGCTTTCGGACCATCTTTTGTCCTCTCTGGCATGTTGAGCAGGGTACCAAGCAGACTCTTGCACACGATCTTCGTGATATGCATGACATCAAGGCTGTGAGGCACACGGTGGATCTTCCAGTACGGCAAGTCCCAGAAAACAGACCTCGTTTTCCATACCTTCAGCAGCGGCTCTGGCGCCTTTCGCTTCTTTCCCGGCTCTGGCGCCTTTTGCTTCTTTCCCGACAGTGGGCAGTCTTTCCAATTTTTCATCAGCTTGTCTATTTCCTCGCCGCTCCTCGTACACGGGCGTTTTCGGGGTTCGGTTTCACCATCGAACAGATCCTTACGTTTCCTCCATGGGTCATCGTCGCGAAGCCACCTTCGATGTCCCATGAACACGGTTTTCGAAGACCCGGGATCTCTATCTAGCTGGCGATACGTTGTGTCATCCATGCACCTTACGCATCCAGAAAATCCGTGGACTACCTGCCCCGCGAGATATCCATAACCGAGATAGTCGTGGACCATCGTGAGCAGTGCGGCTCTCATAGGGAAATATTCTTTCTCTGCGGCATCCCATGTATTGGCTGGCGTTTTCCACAGCGTGTCAAGCTCCTCTTTCAGCAGCCCCAGATACAGATTGATGTAGTTCCCTGGTTGTTTCGGCCCTTCAATTAGCATACTCATGTGAATGTACTTCCTCTTCATGCACAACCAGGGGGAAGGTTGTACATCCACACAAACACAGGCCAGGTGCTATGTGTGCTTCTCTGGCTGCCAAACGGATTGACTCCATCAGTGCTCGCGCCCGACACGATGTTCCTTGGATCCTTCCCAAATTCTGGGTGTTCGAAGTTCAATGCTTGCCACTGGCTCCCATCCTTAGGGTGACTCAGCATCTTGTCTTTTTTATCTATCTCCGGATCATTTGCGTCATCTTCTCGCTTCTTCTCCTCCCTATCCGTGTGCCAACGCAGGAGCTTTGCTACCTTAGGGTCCGCGAAATACCGCTGTAGACGAGGAGTGATCGGAAAGTACCACACCACTTTTCGAGGAGCTTTCTTCCTCTTCTTGTATCGAGTGACGCCGCAAACCGGACATATGGTAGACTCCGCGTGCTCGTCCCGATAAATGATGCAATTGTTCATGCACACATGGTATTTCACGTGCGGTAAATCCAGAGGACACTGGATTTTCTTAGCCTCCTCCAAACTGGTCGGGCACTTGTTCCCCTTGGGAAGACGTTCGTGCCAGAATGATATGTTCTCGTCGAAGCATGCGTCGGTCATTTTGTGATTTACCTTCATCTCCAGAGCCATGAGCGTTACTTTCAGGCGGGTATCCTCGGGCCTGCATCCTTCATACAATGGAGTAACCGCATCTAACTCAAGTTGATCCATCTTGGCTTTCTCTCGGGCGGCAGCTCTTGCGTTATCCGTCTGCTTGAGAAGCAGCTCTTGAATATGAGGGTCCTGCACCCAGCCCATCGATGGTCCAGCGTCGTCTGCTCCGCCGGCATCATCATCTTCATTATCATGCCCGTCGTCTGCTCCGGCATCTTCCTCATCATCATGTCCTGCATCTTCTACAGCATCACCGTCGTGATCATCTCCTGAGGATTCTTCGTCTTCTCGCCCGCCCGAGCCGCGGTGGTTGTCTTGCTGCCCTTCCTCATTTCTTGCCCGACCCCCATGGACGACTTCATAGTCATCTTCATCACCTTGCCACCGATAGCCATCCATGAAACCACGCAAGAGCAGGTGGTCCCACACCTGCCCGGAATCCGGGTCCGCAATAAGGCTCTTCAGCTTGCATCTTCGACACGGACATCTTATCTCCGTCTCGTTCTTTTGAAGCATCTCGGCCTTCATGGACCTCAAAAACCTATTCACGGTGCCTTCGGTCATCGTGCGGACCATGGTCGCTGGGTACAGCAAAACGATATTTTAGAACCAAGAAAAATTTGGCATGACTTTCCTAAAAATAGGACCAAAAGAATGCTTAATGCCAAAATTCTCGCTTGAAACGGAAATGAATCAACATTCCGGCTAAATATTGGCAACTATCGCATTTCAAATACCGGTACACCTCCAAACACAAACACATATGCAATACCACAAACATATGCAACATCACGAACATACATAAATCTAGCTAGGCCATCAAAAGTGCATGTGCACATTGTTGTAGGGAGAACAACATAAATATAGCTTCCCCCCTTACTTACCTATCAAAACAAGGTAATTTAACCACTTAATTTGAATGAATCTATGGTGGCAATGAGGTGAAAAAGAGGAGGCACCCGAGACAAGGAGGAGGTGGAGAGAATGAAGTGGGGACAAAGTGAGTGTGGGTAGGGGAGAGGCTGTCCAAAATATCTTGTTGCTGCCCACTTACTAATGGCGCACCAACCCTAAATCGCCATTAGTAACCCAGGTTACTAATGGCGCACCTTCGGTGGTGCGCCATTAGTAGTTTACAAAAAGACATACTAATGGCGCACTGTTCCACAGTGCGCCATTACTAGTTTAAACTAGTAATGGCGCACGGTGGAACAGTGCGCCATTAGTAGTTTTGCAAAAAAAAGAAATAAAAAATATAATAAAAAAAAACATTAGTGGCGCACTTTCCGACAGGTGCGCCATTACTAGTTACAACAAGTAATGGCGCACTGAGTCTGGATGCGCCATTAGTATGTTTGGACAGGCGCACTAGTTCAAAAAAAATTTGATACTAATGGCGCACCTTGGGGTTATTACCGCTTACAAGCGGTACTACCGCCCCTACTGCCGCTGCTACTGCCGCTGAACCTGACACAAGAGAAGTCGCTCTCGAGTCAACGCGGTACTAGCGCGGAACTGGAGCAGTACTGCCGCCTAAGGTCATGGACGATACTACCGCGCTGAAACAGCGGTACTACCGCCTGTGGCGCTAGGCGGTACTGCCACTCCGGGCCACGGTACTACCGCTGGCACTTCTTCTCTGCCACTTCCACGATAACACGGATACTCCACGGAAGCGGGAAGGAGGGGTGAGAGCAAAAGAGATGTGTGCGTGCACATTCCACCCACTCGTTCTGATACGGGCCCCCTCGTGATAGTATGGTAACTGCTACGACTCAAGACCACCAAAACCGAAACGAAGGAGAACTACACCGTCTTCACTTTGAGCTCCGAGGGGAATAAATCATCTCGTGCCAATGAATGAATATCAACGCACACGATTAGTCCACAAATGCATTGTCATCAAACACCCAAAACCACTTAGAGAGATATGCCCTAACAGTTGTTATGATGGTTTGTTGTGCTTGTCAGTTTAATTGGACAGAGTTGCTATATTATTTCGGGTAGGTGGCAAAAGATAATTTATTGTGTTTTTCTATCTATTTAATAATTAATTTTGCCAAGCTTTCATGCTTACTTCATGAAACCTGCCGTTTCTTGAAAAAACTGTAGTTAGCAGGTGATTTGTTGTGCCTGCAACAAAGTTTGAGAAAACTACTAGCCAAACAATACCATGTACTTTTTATTAGCAATTGAATTTTTATGTGGTCAACATTCTTTTTGTTGAATCTTGGTCAATATTCATTTTAGAGGTTTACACAGGGTGTGTTCACGTTGAAAGGTGATTATAGTTCCAGAGTTTTTCCTCTATTGATGGGTAATTGGAAAGATGTATAACCCCGCAGTTCCATATTATAGGCCACCAACGACCCTCGACACTCGTTCCCGTTCCTCGACCCCATCGACCCGGACACCTGGCAACTCTTGCCACATGTCCAACGCCCTCAGCCCTCTGAGGCCCTCCCCAACGCCACCAACCATGGTTGCATAAGTTTTTTTTACTTCTTTATTTAACTCAGCTCAGTTGATGCAACGTGCAGTTCGATTGTATTAGACATGTTTTGTAGTCTGTAAGAGGTATGTATTAGATATTCTGTGTACAAGGTGTTGTGAGCGGCAACTCTCATATGTTCCTCTTCACCCTAGGATCAACCCCTCGTACTCTCAATTACGACAAGACTATATTTTCGGTCAGGCTTTTCTCCAATCATAAACATAATATTTATCTAATAATAGGTGCAGCTGCTTGGGCATGGACACCTCCAGCCTCACAAAACTCCATGGAAAGCTAATGCAGGTGACATGGGGCTTACTCAATCTGGTGGTGGTCGGGTTAGTTCTATTATGCTTTATCTGATGGTAATTATTTTCTATGGTTACAATTAGGAATAAATGATGATGTGATTTCTGAAGTTTGTTGTTTTATCAAAGTGTTGTCCACTGAGATATTTGTCCTATTTTATGTATGGCCTGATTTAGTGTAAAACGGATAGTTATAATGCATTCAATGGGTGTGGCAGCTTGGTAGATCCTTTATGCATGAACAGTTGGACAAACCTTTCTCCATTATATATATAGTTACTTTGATCCACATGTATATCAATTTTTTTGAGGGGTCAAGTACTTGACTTGAAACATTATTATCTCTCTGGTGAGCCTCCTAAGTCCCGACTCCAGTTCGTACCACCAAAGATGGAAGGCTCCCAAATGATGAAACCAACCGGTAGCGGCCAGATAAGTCAAACTGAAAAGATATCGCATGCTCCCTGCTCTCATGTGAAGTAGATTTAAGATCACATAAGCTTTTTATGTACGTTATAACGCTTGAAGTTAACTGAAACCTATCGATTCATTACACTCATTAGATGTTAATTGTGCGAGTAAACTCTTAATAAAGCTAGTTTTTCTCTCACTACATGCTCATGTTAGTGCTTGCAAATCAATTTAGATTGTTTTCATCCTGATGGTCTGTAGGTTACCAGGAAGGTCAGCTTCATCCTATTTAATTAGTTCTACTATTGATGTTGATGGCTTACTACGGAGGATTAGCACATGACCTTCATAATGGCATTTTCTTTACAAATTTTTGAGAATCGTGTATTCAGGTAATTTGGCACACTGTACACCTTATAACTTTTTAGTTGTTAGGACACCTTCTAAGCTCTTCCGTCTCAAAGTGGAGAAATACATGGTTTTGGCTTCTTCAATGTTTTTCAGAGAGCTTTTCCAATGCCTATATGCCATATGTACACAGATTAAGAGAAGTAAAATGATTCAGAATATGTTTCGTGGTATTAGAATATGTGAAGAAATTTCTACAAAAAAGAATATGTGAAGAAATAAAGTATTTATGGTAGTGGATCAGTTGTGACTTCATATAAGTGTAAAATATCACCTCTACTGAGGCATTGTAATATCAGATTTCATCGAATGTTTATATATCCATCTTTTTTAGATAAATCTCAACTGAATGTTCTCTGTGGGGTTTCACATCGGCGTTTTTTAGCATAGTGGTTTTACTTAGTACTACCACTTGATGCTAAACCTGCACCCACATCCAAAATTTTCTTATTTCATGGGTTTCTACAGCTGCAAATTTGCCTTTTATAATTGTTGCTTTATGTTGGCTCTAAGAACTAAAGCCTTTACATGCATGTTTATGCAGCTTAGACAAATTTGATTACCTTGAGCTTGTTTGTAATAATCCTCTCATGATTGGAGGGATTGTGTTAATGTTTTTTAAATAATCCAACCAATGTTTTTTTGTCAAATGGACCGGCGCAGCAGCGCGCATCTTTTCGATAAAGGGCAATTTTATTATCTCAGAATGTAGCATCAAGGGGATACAAAATATTATGAGTAACATCCGGCCTCTGCATAACTGAGATGCACATAGCCAAATCCAAAAGTCTGAAAAAAACATGAAATATAAACCGACATATCGGCAACAGAAAAGTCCTATAGACCGACACTATGCCTATGTCGAAGGTGGTGGTGGATCGATCCGGAAGTTATGCTGCCACCCATGTTGGGAAAAAACCTCCGTAGCTACCTGCTCCAACCGCGTACACACCGCCTTGAACAGCGATTGGTGCTCCGATCGTTGTAGCATAGACCATGTGTGAAGCGAGTGCGTACAACGAAAAATAACATACAGAGGAGAAGCATTTTTTCCATTAAAAACCAAATCATTTC
This sequence comes from Aegilops longissima, assembly GCA_021605205.1. NCBI lineage: Eukaryota > Viridiplantae > Streptophyta > Magnoliopsida > Poales > Poaceae > Aegilops > Aegilops longissima. The sequence continues at coordinate 566,132,528 of CM038680.1, forward strand.
TACATAGCCAGAGCGACCAAATTAAGGCGTACGCTCCCACCCTTATAAGCGCTTTAAACCTATTTGGAATACCGTTCAACCAGTGACTAAATATATTGGGAACACTTGTGGGCGGATATAAATTTGACGTTATTTGGATGATTGACCACGTAGAACGTGCAAACTTGCATTGGAAAAAGAGGTATTTGATTGTCTCAGTCAAAAACAACAATTCTTACTCCCTGGCCAGTTGCGTCGTGCGAGGTTGTCTTTGGTCAACACAACTCCCTTACGAAGATACCACATGAAAATTTTCACTTCTAGTGGAATCTTGGACTTCCAAATTTTCTTGTTATTACTCACTGGTACCTCAGAATGTGTGAGCGCACGGTACATAGAGTCTACTGTAAAAGACCCTGATGTAGTAAGGTTCCAGGGAAACACATCCCGACCTTGTGTCAGGTTAATCGAATCCGATCGGGACAAATGATTATGCCATGACAGAAGTCTGGGGCCAATCAAATCCCGCCTAAACGAAATTTCCGGCGGGGATGAACTGAGCACGTGCGCAATAGTGTTGTTCTTATCACGAGCAATGTTATATAAGGCTGGATATTGTTTTCTGAGACTGGCATTGCCTAGCCAGATGTCTTCCCAGAATCGAATCTCCGACCCGTCTTTTATCGCCAAAGACCCAGAGCGAAAGAGATGTTTCTTTGCCGCCATTAGGCCAGCCCAGAAGTGCGAGTCACCAGGTTTCCAATATGCCTGGGACATCGCCTTTTGGCCTAGATACTTGTTGCGCAACATGGTTTGCCAAAGACCATCCTCAGTAAGAAGTTTGAACAACCATTTACTGAGCAACTAGTACTATTCATCCCCACCCCGCTCGTGTGGCACGAAGCAAAAATGCCACACGTCCTAGCGCAGCTATATTAGGTACCCGCGGGATGACGATTTAGTTGCCATCCGGGATGGCAGATGTAGTTATCTGGAATGGCAAATGTAGTTGTAAAAGCATGCAACTCTCTCTGTTTTGGTTAACTATAGTTGACATGTCCAATTTATGGTAGTTGCCATGTGTGATTAAGTACTTGCATATATGGTCAAACAATAGTTACCATGTGTGTTTACCTAGTTGTCATGTGTGCTCCAACCATAGTTGCCATATATGGTTAATCACGGTTGCCATGTGTGTTTATCTGGTTGCCACGTACGCGCAGCTGCTGTTGCCGTCTAGCAACTAATCATAGTTGCCATATGCGTTTACCTAGTTGCCACGTACGCAACTGCAGTTGCCAACCAACAACGTACGGGTGTCGTGTGGGCGAAAAGCAGTTCGCCCACACGCGCGTGGACTAGGTGGTGGTTGTGTTGGCAAAAACTAGCTCGCCTATGCAGCGCACCTGGCAAACCGCATGCTGTGGGGTGTGTGGGCGAACTCTCCAACGCCCACACACACAATGATGCCCACGTGGCACTCAGATTCTAACATATTTCTTTAGAATTCGTGCAAAATAAAATCAACGTGTATCAAGGCGCGTGGGTGATGTGTAAACATGCCACACGTATAGGCGTTATCATTTGAGTATTTTGTTCGGAAGAAGGAAAAAAAGATAGTACAGCTTACAATCACAGACCGAGTGATACACGTCGCCGCAGCATACAAGCGTGCACGGCGATCTTCTTGTTGGAGAAAGCGTATTTCACACACAACAGAAAGTAAACGCACACGTGCACAGAGACTCGGTCACCACCGCTCAGAGCAGCTTCACCAACTCCGGCGCCACCTTCAGCGATGCCTGCACCACCTGTGGAGTCAGGCCGCCGAAAATCGAGCCCTCCCCTGTCAGGTGCTCCACCGCCGGCCTGCCATGTACGCAGGGACATCGGAAACAATCATCAGTACAAGATTTGCATTGCGCATTTGTCAAGGTCACGGTCACGTACCTGGCGCTCTTGATCAGCGAGACCCACTCCGCACCATCAGCGCCGGCGGCGACGAGCGCAACGGCAAACTGTGGCACAACGAACAAGCTCCCCGCGGCGACCACTTCGTCCAGCAGCAGCGTGTCGCCGCCCGCGGCGGACGAGACCTGGACGCGCGCGCTCCCGCGGGCCACGTACACCGCCTGCGCCGCGCCCTCGCGGAGCACCCACGGCTTCCTCGCGGCGCCAGGCTCGAGCAGCCCGAGGACCGCGCTGAATCCGAGGCCGCCCAGCGCGGCCAGATCCGACGCGGTGAGCGTCTTCAGGGTCCCTGCGGCGACGTGGCCGGCGTTCACGACGAGCCCTTTCCTGTCGTGCTCGCGCGGGCATACGCCGGGCAGCTTCGTGCTCAGCCTGGTGAGGAGGACGGCCGGCTGGCTTCGGAACGCGGTGGCCACCTGCTCCTCCGTCACACCAGGCCACGCCCTGGTGAGGAGGCCCGCGTCAAGGCCGCTCAGGACGCTGTTGCCGCCGGCGAGGAAGAAGTATGAGATGTCCCCAGGGCTGAGGGCGCGAGCATGTGGAGGGAGATCGAATCACCTGATCTGGATCTGGAGGTGGAGGTGGAAGAGCGTGGAGCCTTCAGTCTTCAGAACTGCTTATCTCACAAGCAGGAGGAGAGCGTCCAATTTATAGCGAAAACTAGGGGAACAGTGTCAGTGGTAAGTCGTAACCCAAATATATCTATGACGATCAAGTGCAAGTTGGCTTTGCCTCTGAAGGATGGCCAAGAGGTTGTCTCACAAAAAAAAATGCAAGTTGGCATCTCTCATTTGTACTACTACTAGCTAGTACCACGTACGTACTTTGGAGTTTGGACTAACGTAGTCATGTACTCCAGTTACGTGCACGAGATTTAGTGTTTTGACAGCAATAGTGCCTTGAACGATCAACATACTCTACACAACAAGGTGCACCACGTGGTTCGTTGATCGTACTAGTTACTCCATTCGTTCGGAATTTCTTGAGGCAGGAATGAATGTATCTAAACATATTTTTAGTCCTATATATATTCATTTTTGCAACAAATAATTCAAGATCGAGGGAGTATATGTTAGGACACAGGTGGGACCTGAAATGTTAGAAAATCCAAATTTTGTTATATCTGTGAGATTATTTTACCGAATTATTATCGACCCTATCTAGATGATGTAAGTGATAGCATAGAGGGGTAATACCCAGCTCCAGATTTATAGACGCTCGATCCGATCAAGGACACGTCAATGTCTCCAACAAACAATGTCAACTTAGCAAGATTTATCTCTTTCCTTTTAGACCGCTTACCACAGACAATATCCTGAGTGGGGCGTGTGGTTAGCAATGTTTCGGTTTTTGTAGGATAATCCTGAAAGGAACGTCTATTTGGTTCACTTGTCTATACCCACGACGCTCCACAAGTTGGGTGTCCCATTCAGCGTAGAGTATTATATATGGATGTCAGTTGTGCACACCCAATAATTACTACTATCAAGGAGTATAAAATACTTGATTGTAAGCATTTCGTAGTTCTGGCCCTTTCATTTGCATTGGCATTGCTCTATGTTAATCTCACACATCATGTATTCGTTGAATCATTAAACCATATATGTATAACAACAATCAATCATTGGTGGTTGGATGGTTAAGAGGTTCTAGCGTAGCATGGATCAAACTTTGTTGCCTCGTTAACGCGGATTACATGTCTTTACAATGGAAGTCAATGTCTCCATCGATAAGAAGGTGCGTGTAGACAGTAGTCATTGTAGTGTATGTGCACGTGTGTGTACTTCTATGCGTATGGTGTTTCTTATTTCCGTTCCTTGTTTGGTGGTGTTATTAACAATGCTGAGTTCGCAACTGAAAGTGCATGTAATCCCCATGTGTGGTTTTAGTAATTAATGACAATCCTTATAAACTAATGTTTTCATTGAGATATATTTGAAGGAAGATTTCATAGGCAATGCATGAAGGATAATGGACTGATTGAAGGATGAAATCCACCAACACAAATATGTGCACTGAGACTTGGTTATGAATGAAAATCCATATGGAGCAACAAACATCAAGCTATATATGAAGATATGTTTAATGGGAGATGCAATAAGGAGATTAGATGGATTCGGAATGAGAGCCACCAAAATCTAGATATGCCCCAAGATTGAGTTCATTAATTGAATCAAATGTGATCTAGATGGATTCCATGTGATGAACAAGATGTGATCTAGATAGAGTTCATTGGAGGATACCGAAGGTTGCCATGCGTGGGCTAATGAGTTGAGCCATGATGGATGAAGATCTTGCGAGAATGGTTAAAGAGAAGAATTCTATATATGGCTTGACGATTGGATCATGATAAGCTCATATGTTGAGTAATGGTTGATCAAGTCTTGAAGCAAGTAATTCAAGTGAAGAATTCATTGTGACACTCAAGAGATTGTGATAGAGCATGAAGAATAGCAAGTGACGACCAACATGATATTCATGAAGAAACTTGATATGGTCATGGCAAATAATTCAGATATTGGTGATCATGTCTTAAAGCAATGAAGCGTAGTGAAGAGTTTAATATGGCCTTCAAGACACCGAGATTAATCATAGAGTTAAGATAAAGGTTGACCAATATAAAGCTCGATGATCGAGTTGTAAATGATCAACACACTAGCACAAAATGATGTACCACATGGGATCTTGTGGTATGGTAAAAAAATTATGAATTGTGCCATACTATGTGTTTTCTATGTCTATGTTGGTTAGGTAATTCTCTTGGGCTTGCATAAAAAAAAAGATTTCTAGTAGCCCATGTGAAGATGTCATCAGGTGAGGATGGTCATCTAGTTTAATAAGGGGAAGTCCAAGATAGGCATCCCGAAGTATTACATACTTTGAAGCTTGTGGATGATCATATGATGGACGTTTGAAGATGTTATAGAAGGCAATGCTTTTCAAATTGCTTATGTGTGTAGGGGGTCTATTTGAAGTATTCACCAAATGATATTATCGAGATTGTGTTTCCAACTTGGGCAAAGCATGAACGTTAACATCAAGATCAAGTCGAATGCTCAAGTCAAAGGTATAAGTTCCTTTGGATTTTCTGGAGCGGATAGACGACCGCCGAAGGAAGATATAATCCTTTTGTTTCTTCTTTACAATGCGTATAAGTTTTGTTTGAAGTCAACGTACACAAATTTGACCAATTTTATATTTAAAAATATTAACAACTACAATACTAATGTTATATAGCATGAAAATTAATTTTATGATACATCTAATGATATTGTTTTGGTGTTGTGAATGTTGAGTTTTTTTCCTATGAAGTTGGTCAAACTTTGTAAAGTTTGACTTCAAATAAAATTTATAAGCAGACTAAAAGGAAATGGAAGGAGTATGCTCAAGAATGGATTTCCGAAAGCTATCTAGTGTATCTCTTTTTATGTTCCTCAGTTATAGGAATCCCTCACTTTTAAGAGGGGGCAGAGGGATTTGCAAAGGAATTGCTCAACTCACAATCATCATAACATTTCATTCCTAGCTATAAGTCCAATGCCAAAACGATTAACCAAGTCCCACATTCAAAAGAGCTAGAAGGAACATTGTTTCACGTGGCCGGACTGTCTGGGTAGATTTTTGCCAGACTGTTCGGCAGTTACTTTTTGAAGCAGAAGCTAAAATGTATGATAAGACGATTGACTGCACAAATGATTAGGGAATAATTTTTTGTCCGGGCTCTGGATGAACTGCCTGGCCAACTAAGTTGCACCAGGCAAGAAAAGCATTAAAGTGTGGTCGAACAAATAGCCGGACGAAAACTTTGACGGGCAAAAATGCAGAAGGAAAAATTAGGATGACTTTTTTTGTCCATGAAATGGTAGGACAGTTCGGGAAAATTATCATACGATCAAGCGACTGCGATTTCTATGTTCATATGCTGACTTAAACAAAGATTAGTCGCCGGACTTTCTATGCAGTTTTCTGCCAGACTGTCTGGTCGTCTGTTTCCTTCACTAGAACAACTACTTTTATTCTATCCTATATATACACTTCGTGGAGGGACTAACCATTTCGTATACACTTAACCAGATCTGATAAGTGCATTTTCCCCACTACAAATCTTTGAGAGGTTTTTGAGAGATATTTCAGCTCAGGCATAGACCCACTCCTCTCTCTCTCTCTCTCTCTCTCTCTCTATATATATATATATATATATATATATATATATATATATATATATATATATATATATATATATATATATATATATATATATATATATATATATATATATATATATATGTACCAAAGCAATCGTGATTTGAGCAAATGTTGAACATTTCACCTTTGATGTTGTTTCTCTTGTAGGTTGGAGACTCCTAGGCGATAGGACTTCTCCGGTGAGGAATCAACGTGTGATGTAACCCCAGAAAATTTGTGAATATTTGGAAGCCGCCTCAAGGTCTTCCACTGGTGGTTGGGAATCGCATTTGTGATGACATCTCAAGGAGAATAGGGAAAGCCTTTGTGATGTCCGTGTGCCTTCATGGTAATTAACACCCATCCTTCAACGGTGATTAGCTTATCAACATGGAAGTGAACATTGGAATACATCTTCATCTCCGGTGTCTTTGATTATCTCTAACCCTATCTCATGCATGTGGTTTACTTTGGCCACTAGACCTTGCAAGCACCATATAGGTTGTGTACCTCACTGTAGCAATTGTTTAGGCTCACACTTTACTTTTCACAATTCATACTTTCTACTATTGGCATATCTTGTGCCCAGTGTGAATTGCTAGTCTGTATAATCCATTTTCATATCTTGTGATATAACTTGTGCAAGCATGTATTGCTTACTTGTGGTTCTTAGTTTTCTTAAGTGCCCATCGTGTTTAGAGCAAGTTCTTGGCAAACTTAGTTGAGCCTAGTATATTTAAAGTTTGTTCTTGAAATGTATCCTCCTAGTTTATTTTGGTGTTGGGATAAAACCAAATCCTTATTAGTATGTAAAATGCATATTCACATTGTATCCCCCTCTAGATGACATCGTGGTCCTTTCAGCTAGCCGCAAAAAATAATACAATGATGTGTTGGTTGGCATCATGCCAATGAAAGAACTCCCACGGGCCTCTTCCTAGCCAACGGTGCTTGCTTTGATAATGGCGGTAGGCAGATGAGAGCATAATCCCATGGCTTTGGGTAGCTTTCTGAAGACCATTGATCGGGGGTGTATGGGCAGACTGGTTAAATTTTGTTGAAAGGTTGATGGATGCCAACCTTTCATATGAATCAGACACATTATGTTGAAACTTGACTAATAGTCTCTTCACGGTCAAAACCATCAATTCGAACCTCGTCAAAGGTGGGTAACCTTTTCACCACAAATGTAGTTGAAAATGAAAGTGCCTTTAAGAATAAAAATGACCACATGGTGTACGCCCCCGTGTCCGACTGGACCAAGGGGTTGACGGTCTTAGCATACATGCCCCTGTTCCCCATGTAGGTACCTTGCATTTTTTGATAAAGAGAATATACTAATATCACGAAGATATCAATTACACCTGCCTCTGCACCAACTAGATGCCCGAAGACATCAAGGTTGCACACAGCCAAAAAAATAAAAAGGAGAAAAATAGACCTCACCAGGGTTATCAACCACTCATACCAGCAACACTCTGACCACCATCAAAGATAGCACACCGTACTACAAAAAAAGCTCTCAATAAGCAACGCCAATAAGAAGGAAACAATGCCCAAGCGTCATCATCGTCCAATAGAAGATCTTAAGTTTTCACCCTAGAATCGAATTCTCAAACAATGCCCCCAGCAAGACCATTGCCAGGTACAACCAATAAAGGCCAGACCTTGTGTTTTCACCCTAGAAATCATGACTCGATACTCGAGGAGCACCACCAAAGCTGAGGTCCTCTAGTGTTGCCGCCCCCACCTGCCTATATGCCACTGTTGCAAATCTTTCAAATCTTTCCAAGTTGTGGGTTGGTTATCAATGTTTTTTTACAATGCACACTCCACCAAACAGAAGCAAAACCAATAAATCTGGCAAATCGATAAACAAAACTGCATTCCTTAATGGATTTATTAAAGAAGAGTTGTATATGATGCAACCAAAAGGTTTTGTCGATCCTAAAGGTGCTAACAAAATGTGCAAGCTCCAGCGATCCATCTATGGACTGGTGCAAGCATCTTGGAGTTGGAATATACGCTTTGATGAGTTGATCAAAGCATATAGTTTTATACAGACTCGCGGTGAAGCCTATATTTACAAGAAAGTGAGTGGGAGCACTACAACATTTTTGATAAATATATGTGAATGACATATTGTTGATCGGAAATAATGTAGAATTTTCTGGAAAGCATAAAGGAGTTTTTAAAAGGAGTTTTTCAAAGAAAGATCTCGGTGAAGCTGCTTACATATTGAGCATCAAGATCTATAGAGATAGATCAAGACGCTTTATAAGTTTTTTCAATGAGTACATACCTTGACAAGATTTTGAAGTAGTTCAAAATGGAACAGTCAAAGAAAGAGTTCTTGCCTGTGTTACAAGGTGTGGAATTGAGTAAGACTCAAAGCCCGACCACGGCAAAAGATAGAAAGAGAATGAAAGTCATTCCCTATGCCTCAGCCATAGGTTCTATAAAGTATGCCATGCTGTGTACCAGATCTATTGTATATCCTACACTGATTTTGGCAAGGCAGTACAATTGTGATCTAGGAGTAGATCACTGGACATCGATCAAAATTATCCTTAGTGGAATAAGGATATGTTTCTCGATTATGGAGGTGACAAAAAGGTTCGTCGTAAAGGGTTACGTCGATGCAAGTTTTGACACTGATCCAGTGACTCTAAGTCTCAATCTGGATACATATTGAAAGTGGGAGCAATTAGCTAGAGTAGCTCCGTACAGAGCATTGTTGACATAGAAATTTGCAAAATACATACGAATCTGAATGTGGCAGACCCGTTGGCTAAACTTCTCTCACAAGCAAAACATGATCACACCTTAGTACTCTTTGGGTGTTAATCACATAGCAATGTGAACTAGATTATTGACTCTAGTAAACCCTTTGGGTTTTGGTCACATGAGGATGTGAACTATGGGTATTAATCACATGGTGATGTGAACTATTGGTGTTAAATCACATGGTTATGTGAACTAGATTATTGACTCTAGTGCAAGTGGGAGACTGAAGGAAATATGCCCTAGAGGCAATAATAAAGTTATTATTTATTTCCTTATATCATGATAAATGTTTATTATTCATGCTCGAATTGTATTAACAGGAAACTTAGTACATGTGTGAACACATAGACAAACATAGTGTCACTAGTATGCCTCTACTTGACTAGCTCGTTAATCGAAGATGGTTGAGTTTCCTAGCCATGGACATGAGTTGTCATTTGATTAACGGGATCACATCATTAGGAGAATGATGCGATTGACTTGACCCATTCCATTAGCTTAGCACTTGATCGTTTATTATGTTGCTATTGCTTTCTCCATGACTTATACATGTTCCTATGACTATGAGATTATGCAACTCCCGTTTACCGGAGGAACACTTTGTGTGCTACCAAACGTCACAACGTAACTAGTTGATTATAAAGGTGCTCTACAGGTGTCTCCGAAGGTACTTGTTGGGTTGGCGTATTTCGAGATTAGTATTTGTCACTCCGATTGTCGGAGAGGTATCTCTGGGCCCACTCAGTAATGCACATCACTATAAGCCTTGCAAGCATTGCAACTAATGAGTTAGTTGCGGGATGATGTATTATGTAACGAGTAAAGAGACTTGCCGGTAACGAGATTGAACTAGGTATTGAGATACCGACGATCGAATCTCGGGCAAGTAACATACCGATGACAAAGGGAACAACGTATGTTGTTATGCGGTCTGACAGATAAAGATCTTCATAGAATATGTAGGAGCCAATATGGGCATCTAGGTCCCACTATTGGTTATTGACCAGAGAGGTGTCTCAGTCATGTCTACATAGTTCTCGAACCCGTAGGGTCCGCACGCTTAACGTTCGTTGACGATATAGTACTATGAGTTATGTATGCTGGTGACCGAATGTTGTTCGGAGTTTCAGATGAGATCACGGATATGACGAGGAACTCCGAAATGGTCCGGAAGTAAAGATTGATATGTGGATAGTACTGTTTGATCTCTGGAAGGGTTCCGGAATCCATCGGAAGGGGTTCCGGAAGTTTCCCGAAATCCAGGGTCAAACGGGAAAGCCCACGAGGTTTTTGGAAAGCGCAAAAGGAAGTTTTATGAGTCCAGAGGCCGACGCCAGGTCCACGGCATCAGGTCCAGACGCCGGAACCACAGGCGTCGCCCTGAGTCCGAGAAGGACTCTTGCCTTTCGGGTGAAACCGACTTTGTGGAGGCTTTTGCTCCAAGTTCTGACCTCAAGGCTCAACATATAATAGAGGGGTAGGGCTAGAACCCAAGACACATCAAGAAACACCAAGCCATGTGCCGGCAACCCCGTCCCCTCTAGTTTATCCTCCGTCATAGTTTTCGTAGTGCTTAGGCGAAGACCTGCGGAGATTGTTCTTCACCAACACCGTCACCACGCCGTCGTGCTGCCGGAACTCATCTACTACTTCGCCCCTCTTGCTGGATCGAGAAAGGTGAGGACGTCATCGAGCTGAGTGTGTGAAGAACTCGGAGGTGCCGTGCGTCCGGTACTTGGATCGGTCGGATCGTGAAGACGTATGACTACAGCAACCGCGTTGATAAAACGCTTCCGCTTACGGTCTACGAGGGTACGTAGACAACACTCTCCCCTCTCGTTGCTATGCATCACCATGATCTTGCGTGTGCGTAGGAATTTTTTTAAATTACTATGTTCCCCAACAGAAGGAATTTGGGTGTCTATCTAGGAAAGTTCGCAAACTACGCAAGAAACTCGATCGCGTTTGTGCCCGTTCGGTGGGACGGTGCCCGAGCGATCAGGAAAGAAATATTGTCAAGCAGCTCCGGGAGGCACTCTGACAAGAGTAGATCTGGATGCGACAGCGATCTAGAGTAACGTATCTTCGAGAAGGGGATCAGAATACGGGCTACTTCCTCGCCCAAGCTGTATAGCGGCAATGTATGAAGAAGATTGAATTGCTTGAAAGGGCAGACAGGCGCATATGTCAAATGCCGGAGGAGAATCATGCAGAAGTCCAAGAGTTTTACCATGCTTTATATAGTACTCATGGTTTTCGGCCCATGGATGATCTTCTCGATTATGTTCCTCCCAGGGTTACTGACCATATGAATGACCGGCTGGATATGCCTTACACGACCGAGGAAGTCAGGACGGCGCTCTTCCAGATGGCTCCGTCGAAAGCACCGTGGGTGGATGGTTTCACGGCGGGTTTTTTTCCAGAGACACTGGTCTCTGCTAAAATATGATATAGTTCCGTCCGTGTAGGATTTTTTGAATGGGGGAGTTCTACCCGAGGGGATGAATGACACGTCTATCACCTTGATACCGAAGGTACGACACCCGCATTGAATCTCTCAGTATTGGCCCATTTTCCTTATGTTCTGTGTTGTACAAGTTTGCCCCAAAATGCATTACCAGTAGGATGAGGGAATTTATGGGTGAGATCATAAGAGAAGAGCAAAGCGCGTTTTTTCCTGGGTGCATGATAACAGATAATGTGCTCATTACATATGAAAGTGTCCATGCAATGAGAAAAAAAAGGGAAGAACAGTGTTTGTGCAATCAAACTCGACATGATGAAAGCATACGACCGAGTAGAATGGCATTATCTGGAAGCTATCTTGTTGAGATTGGGGTTCGGTTTATAGTTTGTTAGATTGATTATGAAGTGTGTCACTTCTGTCAGGTTTCCTGTTTGTGTGAATGGGGAGTTATTGCCATATTTTACACCCTCGAGAGGTTTTTGTCACGGGGACTCCGTTTCACCGTATTTGTTCCTTCTGTGTGCAGAAGGGTTCACTTCTCTGTTTAATTTTTATGGAGGTGTCAATATTGACAGAGGAATTCGAGTTAGCTATCAATCGCCTTGGGTAAACCACCTACCCTTTGCGGACGATAGTCTCCTTTTTATGAATGCAAAGGCGTCCAGTGCACTCAGGTTGAATGAGGTGCTACAAATCTATGGTGACTATTCCGGTCAGTGTGTTAACAGAGACAAGAGCTCGGTCTACTTCAGTCCTAACATGGCCGAACCATTCTGCCAGACGTTGAAGGCAGTTTTGAGCATCTTGGCTCAAGCTTTCAATAAACGCTATCAGGGACTCCCAACTGCCGTTGGTCATATCACTAGTGGAACATTTGAATATCATGGAGAGAGGATTAGAAGCAAACTACAAGGAGGAACGGAAAGGCTCATTTCATGCATCGGTAGAGAGTTCAAGTTAAAGGCCGTGGCCGAAGCAATACCAACACACTCCATGAGTTGCTTCAAGCTCACTAAGAAGGTCTGGAAAGGCTTTTCTTTAATAATGGCTAGATATTGGTGGAGTAGCTCAATCGATTGCAGATCGCTACAATTGATTGATTGGCCTTCACTTGCTAAACCCGAGGTTGCTGGAGGGATGGGTTTTCGTAATCTAGAACTGTTTAAAATAGCGTTGCTCGGGAAGCATGGCTGGAATCTGGTTACGAACCCGGAGTCTCTCTATGCTTGCGTCCTCAAGGGCAAGTACTTCCCGCAAAGTGACTTCATGGCGGCAATTGTCCTAGAGTGCGCCTCGGCCACCTGGCAAACGATCTTCTTGGGAAAACAAGCACTGGAAGCCGGCCTTGTAAAGCGAATTGGAGATGGCACTTCGGTGTCCATTTGGCATATAGTTGGGTCCCGGGCCTAATCTCCTTGCGGCCGACCACTCACATCGGTAACCATAATATTACTGGTGTGTCTGAGTTGATCGACGGAGACCGCGGTCTATGAAATGTTGATATGGTGAGACACCATTTTATCGCCCCCGAAGCTGATGCTATTCTCAATATCCCATTGAGGGCTAGAGGAGGAGATGATTCGTGGGCATGGACAGTAGAAAAGTCGGGTATCTACACTTTGAAATCAGCGTACCGCTCTCTCATGACTTTGAACGAGCATTCTGCTCTGAAGGAAGGGATGGTCACGGAATCTTCAGAGAAGCAAAAAACAGTTGTGGACAAGACTTTGGAAGCTAAAAGGTGTGCCAAAGGTGCGAGTGTTTTGGTGGCGAGTGCTAAGGGGAATTCTTCCTACTGAGTGCACTTTAAAACATAGACACATAGCTGATTTGGCAAGGTGCAAAGTCTGCCTTCATGCGTACGAGGACATGTATCATGCATTGATTAAATGCACTCACGCTAGGCTCTTCCGAAGGAGGCGCAGGAATCCTTATCTGTCAAGCTTCCGGAGCTCCATTCAGAAACTTGGTCAAGGGATATTTTGTGTGACCCTAGGTTTGATGATGTGGATCAAGCAAAAATTATCACTGTCATGTGGGTGATTTGGACGTCTAGGAATAATATAACGCATCATAGGGCAAGCTTGGATCCTTTTTGCTCTATGAAGATGGTTAGAGAGGCCTTGTCACTGCTAGAGCTATACCTCAACAGCATGCAACGATCCTACTGGGTCATGGCTGGAGACCTCCTGAAGATGAATGTATTAAGATTAATACCGATGCAGGGATCTCAATGGAGTCAAGATTGTGCGGACTGGAAGGTGCCGCCAGATCTTCTGATGCTTTCTTGAGTGCTTGGTGTAAACCTGTCCAGGGCACTACTGATCCACTTGTTGCGGAGGCTCTTGATCTCCGTGAGGGTGGTGTTTGCTTAGCTACGTGGCTTTGTGCGAGTGGAGATGGAGACCGACAACTTGGAGGTCGTCAATCTTTGGAACTTGTGCCGTTCTTCGCGCTTGTTAATAGCGTCTGCATTACTTGATATTGAGGGACTAGCTGCTTTTTTTCCTTTTTTTACTATTCTTCATGTAAAGATACATGCCAATACTCCCTCCCATCTCTGTGCAAAACATGCTTGCACATCAGAGATGACGGAGTGTTGGATGAACAATCCTCCAGGCTTACTGATCACCAGTCTCATGGCTGACACGTCGGACGTGAAGGCGTGATCAAGCCGTACGTGTGTTGAACGCGGAGGTGCCGTCCGTTCGGCGCTAGATCGGGAGTTCGCGGGACGGATCGTGATTGGATCGCGAAGACGTTCGACTACATCAACCGCGTTTCTTAACGCTTTCGCTTAGCGATCTACAAGGGTATGTAGATGCAATCTCTCCTCTCGTAGATATTCATCTCCAAGATTGATCTTGGTGAGCGTATGAAAATTTTGTTTCCCATGCAATGTTTCCCAACACGGACCTCTCCAACGCGTCCACGCGGGGAGCCTCATCCTTCTTGACCTTCCTCCTCCTTCTCTCCTGTATCGCATAACCCCATGCTGCCCAGATTGCGCCGCCGCCTCCCATAGTTGTGCAACTAGGGATGTCGGAGGCGATGGGCTACGGATTTGTGAGTGGATTTATGGGGAGGTGATGGGCTAGGGATTACCCGAGCTGCTCCTTAGCATTGCATCCAACGCTTCAACACCAGTCCACCCTGCTGCAGCTCTCGCACTGTGCCTCGCTCGTCTCCCTCAACCTCAGCCCCGACGCCTTGTGGGGCCCACAACCGAGCAACTTGTCGTGCTCCCTCGCTCGCGTCCCTTGACCTCAGTAGCAAGGACATTAAGGGGACCATGATGCCGGGCCTTGCCGGACTGCAGATGCTCAATCTGCAGGGCATCTGCCTTTCCGGCGTTCTTCGTGGCAGTGGCCGCGAGCCGCTGTGGCAGGACGAGGTGGTGGTGATGTGCGCGGGCCACGACGGCGAGCCATGAGGGCGATGAGCTCCCCCATGTTCCGGCTGGAGGAGAAGCACAAAGTGAAACCCCACTTCTGCGCAGCCTTGGGGTGTTATATGTAAAAGTACAACTGATGTCCGGTTGTAATTTCGCCAAAATCCCCATGCTTTTATCATGTTGTCACCCTAGACATGGTCATAATGTCAAAGCGTATGCCTCATCGATGGAATACGTAGCTCATGCATACATGGTGACCATATGTGTTCGTTGATGTAAGTTTCATGTCCGTAATCCTTCCCGAGTATATGGACCAAAGTGAACACACTGTAATCCTGGTTTTCCTGAGTCGTCCACCGATCAAAGTGAATTTTAACGGACGAGTCTAATGATCGCAGGTGAATTTATCTCACGCTTCTGAAACCCATGACATCTCCTCCTTGTCTCTTTCAGCCCTCACAGTAAGTGGATTGCTACTCGCATGCATGGATGCAGCTTGTGAGAACTTCCCACTAAATAAAAATATTGCTACGAAAATTAGAAGGTAGATTTTTCACTGTTTCAAGACCATTGTCATGCGTGCCTACCTACTAGTTAATTGTGCCGAGTTGCTTCATACAACTTGTTGTATTTTTTGCACCCAGTTATCACAGTTGTTTGCTATGGTTGTGAGTTTAATTGTGCTCTCTCATATCACTTGTGGTATATTTTTACACTAGTTGTCATAATAGTTTACTGCATTTTTCGGTTTAATTATGTCGAATGTTTCTTAGGGCTTGTCGCATTGTTTACACCTGGTTGTCATGACAGTTTGATATGCTTGTCGGTTCAATGCCGAATTGTTTGGTACAGTTGACCGTAATTTTTTGCGCCTAGTGGTCAGGATGGTTTGCTCGGTTTGCTCTACTTGATAGTTCAATTGTGCTGGATTGTTTCATATGGCTTGTCATATTTTATACACCTAGTTGTCATGCATGATAGTTTGTTGTGCTTGTCAGTTTAATTTTGTCAAATTATTTCATAGGGCTTGCCGTACTTTTTACACCTAGTTGTTGAAAGGATCGATATGCTAGACTAGAGGGGGGGGGGGTGAATAGGCAACTATTAATTTTTAGCTTTTCTTCACAAATTAGATTTAGCAACAAATAGGTTGTCTAGACGTGCAACTAGGTGAGCAACCTACAACAACAACAATAACAACAACAACAACAACAACAACAACAACAACAACAACAACAACAACAACAACAACAACAACAAGTGCAAGCAAGGGATACAACACAACAATAGCTTGCACAAAGTAAAGGAAAGAGATAACCACAAGTGGAGCCGGTGGAGACGAGGATGTATTACCGAAGTTCCTTCCCTTTGGGGGAAGTACGTTTCCGTTAGAGCGGTGTGGAAGCACAATGCTCCCCAAGAAGTCACTAGAGCCACCGTATTCTCCTCACGCCCTCACACAATGCGAGATGTCGTGATTCCACTAGTGGTGCCCTTGAAGGCGGTGATCGAACCTTTACAAACAAAGTTGGGGCAATCTCCACAACTTGATTGGAGGCTCCCAACGATACCACGGAGCTTCACCACAATGAAATGTGGCTCCGAGGTGACCTCAACCGTCTAGGGTGCTCAAACACCCAAGAGTAACAAGATCCACAAGGGGTTAGTGGGGGAAATCAAATTTCTTTTGGTGGAAGTGTAGATCGGGACCTTCTCAACCAATCTCTAGAAAATCAACAAGTTTGATTGGCTAGGGAGAGAGATCGGGCGAAAATGAGTTTTGAAGCAACAATGGAGTTTGGGGGAAAAGAGGTGAGTCTTCTTGGGGAAGAAGACCCCCTTACATAGTGGGGGGAACAATCCAACCGTTATCCCCTCATTCAGCGCGCAGCGAGCGGTACTGTTGCTGGCCGCAGCGGTACTACCGCTCGTCCCAGTGGTACTACCGCTGGGACCGTGCACAGTGCCTAAGGGAGAAGGGACAGAGGAGAGGGCCACTGAGTGGCACTAGTAGCAGTAGTAGGTGTTGTATTACCGCTTAAAAGCGGTACTACCGCCCCTACCGCCGCTGCTACTCCCGCTGAACTTGACACAAGAGAAGTCGTTCTCGAGTCAAGGCGGTACTAGCGCGGAACTGGAGCAGTACTGCCGCCTAAGGTCATGGACGATACTACCGCGCTGAAACAGCGGTACTACCGCCTGTGGCGCTAGGCGATACTGCCACTCCGGGCCACGGTACTACCGCTGGCACTTCTTCTCTGCCACTTCCACGATAACACGGATACTCCACGGAAGCTGGAAGGAGGGGTGAGAGCAAAAGATATGTGTGCGTTCACATTCCACCCACTCGTTCTGATACGGGCCCCCTCGTGATAGTATGGTAACTGCTACGACTCAAGACCACCAAAACCGAAACGAAGGAGAACTACACCGTCTTCACTTTGAGCTCTGAGGGGAATAAATCATCTCGTGCCAATGAATGAATATCTGAAATGCTCAACGCACACGATTAGTCCACAAATGCATTGTCATCAAACACCCAAAACCACTTAGAGAGATATGCCCTAACAGCTGTTATAATGGTTTGTTGTGCTAGCTTGTCAGTTTAATTGGACAGAGTTGCTATATTATTTAGGGTAGCTGGCAAAAGATAATTTATTGTGTTTTTCTATCTATTTAATAATTAATTTTGCCAAGCTTTCATGCTTACTTCATGAAACCTGCCATTTCTTGAAAAAACTGTAGTTAGCAGGTGATTTGTTGTGCCTGCAATAAAGTTTTAGAAAACTACTAGCCAAACAATAGCATGTACTTTTTATATGCAATTGAATTTTTATGTGGTCAACATTCTTTTTGTTGAATCTTGGTCAATATTCATTTTAGAGGTTTACACAGGGTGTGTTCACGTTGAAAGGTGATTATAGTTCCAGAGTTTTTCCCCTATCGATGGGTAATTGGAAAGATGTATAACCCCGCAGTTCCATATTATAGGCCACCAACGACCCTCGACACTCGTTCCCGTTCCTCGACCCCATCGATCCGGACACCTGGCAACTCTTGCCACATGTCCAACGCCCTCAGCACTCTGAGGCCCTCCCCAACGCCACCAACCACGGTTGCATAAGTTCTTTTACTTCTTTATTTAACTCAGCTCAGTTGATGCAACGTGCAGTTTGATTGTATTAGACATGTTTTGTAGTCTGTAAGAGGTATGTATTAGATATTCTGTGTACAAGGTGCTGTGAGCGGCAACTCTCATATGTTCCTCTTCACCCTAGGATCAACCCCTCGTACTCTCAATTACGACAAGACTATATTTTCGGTCAGGCTTTTCTCCAATCATAAACATAATATTTATCTAATAATAGGTGCAGCTGCTTGAGGATGGACACCTCCAGCCTCACAAAACTCCATGGAAAGCTAATGCTGGTGACATGGGGCTTACTCAATCTGGTGGTGGTCGGGTTAGTTCTATTATGCTTTATCTCATGGTAATTATTTTCTATGGTTACATTTAGGAATAAATGATTATGTGATTTCTGAAGTTTGTTGTTTTATCAAAGTGTTGTCCACTGAGATACTTGTCCTATTTTATGTATGGCCTGATTTAGTGTAAAACGGATAGTTATAATGCATTCAATGGGTGTGGCAGCTTGGTAGATCCTTTATGCATGAACAGTTGGACAAACCTTTCTACATTATATATATAGTTACTTTGACCCACATGTATATCAAAATTTTTGAGGGGTCAAGTACTTGACTTGAAACATTATTATCTCTCTGGTGAGCCTCCTAAGTCCCGACTCCAGTTCGTACCACCAAAGATGGAAGGCTCCCAAATGATGAAACCAACCCGGCGCGGCCAGATAAGTCAAACTGAAAAGATATCGCATGCTCCTTGCTCTCATGTGAAGTAGATTTAAGATCACATAAGCTTTTTTATGTACGTTATAACGCTTGAAGTTAACTGAAACCTATCGATTCATTACACTCATTAGATGTTAATTGTGCAAGTAAACTCTTAATAAAGCTAGTTTTTCTCTCACTACATGCTCATGTTAGTGCTTGCAAATCAATTTAGATTGTTTTCATCCTGATGGTCTGTAGGTTACCAGGAAGGTCAGCTTCATCCTATTTAATTAGTTCTACTATTGATGTTGATGGCTTACTACGGAGGATTAGCACATGACCTTCATAATGGCATTTTCTTTACAAATTTTTGAGAATCGTGTATTCAGGTAATTTGGCACACTGTACACCTTATAACTTTTTAGTTGTTAGGACACCTTCTAAGCTCTTCCGTCTCAAAGTGGAGAAATACATGGTTTTGGCTTCTTCAATGTTTTTCAGAGAGCTTTTCCAATGCCTATATGCCATATGTACACAGATTAAGAGAAGTAAAATGATTCAGAATATGTTTCGTGGTATTAGAATATGTGAAGAAATTTCTCGCAAAAAAAGAATATGTGAAGAAATAAAGTATTTATGGTAGTGGATCAGTTGTGACTTCATATAAGTGTAAAATATCACCTCTACTGAGGCATTGTAATATCAGATTTCATCGAATGTTTATATATCCATCTTTTTTAGATAAATCTCAACTGAATGTTCTCTGTGGGGTTTCACATCGGCGTTTTTTAGCATAGTGGTTTTACTTAGTACTACCACTTGATGCTAAACCTGCACCCCGCATCCAAAATTTTCTTATTTCATGGGTTTCTACAGCTGCAAATTTGCCTTTTATAATTGTTGCTTTATGTTGGCTCTAAGAACTAAAGCCTTTACATGCATGTTTATGCAGCTTAGACAAATTTGATTACCTTGAGCTTGTTTGTAATAATCCTCTCATGATTGGAGGGATTGTGTTAATGTTTTTTAAATAATTCAACCAATGTTTTTTTGTCAAATGGACCGGCGCAGCAGCGCGCATCTTTTCGATAAAGGGCGATTTTATTATCTCAGAATGTAGCATCAAGGGGATACAAAATATTATGAGTAACATCCGTCCTCTGCATAACTGAGATGCACATAGCCAAATCCAAAAGTCTGACAAAAAACATGAAATATAAACCGACATATCGGCAACAGTAAAGTCCTATAGACCGACACTATGCCTATGTCGAAGGTGGTGGTGGATCGATCCGGAAGTTATGCTGCCACCAATGTTGGGAAAAAACCTCCGTAGCTACCTGCTCCAACCGCGTACACACCGCCTTGAACAACGATTGGTGCTCCGATCGTTGTAGCATAGACCACGTATGAAGCGAGTGCGTATAACGAAAAATAACATGCAGAGGAGAAGCCTTTTTTCCATTAAAAACCAAATCATTTCTACATAGCCAGAGCGACCAAATTAAGGCGTACGCTCCCACCCTTATAAGCGCTTTAAACCTATTTGGAATACCGTTCAACCAGTGACCAAATATATTGGCAACACTTGTGGGCGGATATAAATTTGACGTTATTTGGATGATTGACCACGTAGAACGTGCAAACTTGCATTGGAAAAAGAGGTGTTTGATTGTCTCGTCAAAAACAACACTTCTTACTCCCTGGCCAGTTGCGTCGTGCGAGGTTGTCTTTGGTCAACACAACTCCCTTACGAAGATACCACATGAAAATTTTCACTTTTAGTGGAATCTTGGACTTCCAAATTTTCTTGTTATTACTCACTGGTACCTCAGAATGTGTGGCGCTTACGGTACATAGAGTCTACTGTAAAGACCCTGATGTAGTAAGGTTCGAGAAACACATCGCGACCTTGTGTCAGTTAATCGAATCAATCGGGACAAAAGATTATGCCATGACAGAAGTCTGGGGCCAATCAAGTCCCGCCTAAAGGAAATGTCCGGCGGGGATGAACTGAGCACGTGCGCAATAGTGTTGTTCTTATCACGAGCAATGTTATATAAGGCTGGACATTGTTTTCTGAGACTGGCATTGCCTAGCCAGATGTCTTCCCAGAATCGAATCTCCGACCCGTCTTTTATCGCCAAAGACCCAAAGCGAAAGAGATGTTTCTTTGCCGCCATTAGGCCAGCCCAGAAGTGCGAGTCACTAGGTTTCCAATATGCCTGGGATATCGCCTTTTGGCCTAGATACTTGTTGCGCAACATGGTTTGCCAAAGACCATCCTCAGTAAGAAGTTTGAACAACCATTTACTGAGCAACTAGTACTATTCATCCCCACCCTGCGCGTGTGGCATGAAGCAAAAATGCCACATGTCCTAGCGCAACTATATTAGGTACCCGCGGGATGACGATTTAGTTGCCATCCGGGATGGCAGATGTAGTTATCTGGAATGGCAAATGTAGTTGTAAAAGCATGCAACTCTCTCTGTTTTGGTTAACTATAGTTGACATGTCTAATCTATGGTAGTTGCCATGTGTGATTAAGTACTTGCATATATGGTCAAACAATAGTTACCATGTGTGTTTACCTAGTTGTCATGTGTGCTCCAACCATAGTTGCCATATATGGTTAATCACAGTTGTCATGTGTGTTTATCTGGTTGCCACGTACGCGCAACTGCTGTTGCCGTCTAGCAACGAATTATAGTTGCCATATGTGTTTACCTAGTTGCCACGTACGCAACTGCAGTTGCCAACCAACAACGTACGGGTGTCGTGTGGGCGAAAAGCAGTTCGCCCACACGCGCGTGGACTGCGCGTGGACTAGGTGGTAGTTGTGTTGGCAGAAACTAGTTCGCCTATGCAGCGCACCTGGCAAACCGCGTGCTGCGGGGCGTGTGGGCGAACTCTCCAACGCCCACACACACAATGATGCCCACGTGGCACTCAGATTCTAACATATTTCTTTAGAATTCGTGCAAAATAAAATCAACGTGTATCAAGGCGCGTGGGTGATGTGTAAACATGCCACACGTATAGGCGTTATCATTTGAGTATTTTGTTCGGAAGAAGGAAAAAAAGATAGTACAGCTTACAATCACAGACCGAGTGATACACGTCGCCGCAGCATACAAGCGTGCACGGCGATCTTCTTGTTGGAGAAAGCGTATTTCACACACAACAGAAAGTAAACGCACACGTGCACAGAGACTCGGTCACCACCGCTCAGAGCAGCTTCACCAACTCCGGCGCCACCTTCAGCGATGCCTGCACCACCTGTGGAGTCAGGCCGCCGAAAATCGAGCCCTCCCCTGTCAGGTGCTCCACCGCCGGCCTGCCATGTACGCAGGGACATCGGAAACAATCATCAGTACAAGATTTGCATTGCGCATTTGTCAAGGTCACGGTCACGTACCTGGCGCTCTTGATCAGCGAGACCCACTCCGCACCATCAGCGCCGGCGGCGACGAGCGCAACGGCAAACCGTGGCACAACGAACAAGCTCCCCGCGGCGACCACTTCGTCCAGCAGCAGCGTGTCGCCGCCCGCGGCGGACGAGACCTGGACGCGCGCGCTCCCGCGGGCCACGTACACCGCCTGCGCCGCGCCCTCGCGGAGCACCCACGGCTTCCTCGCGGCGCCAGGCTCGAGCAGCCCGAGGACCGCGCTGAATCCGAGGCCGCCCAGCGCGGCCAGATCCGACGCGGTGAGCGTCTTCAGGGTCCCTCCGGCGACGTGGCCGGCGTTCACGACGAGCCCTTTCCTATCGTGCTCGCGCGGGCATACGCCGGGCAGCTTCGTGCTCAGCCTGGTGAGGAGGACGGCCGGCTGGCTTCGGAACGCGGTGGCCGCCTGCTCCTCCGTCACACCAGGCCACGCCCTGGTGAGGAGGCCCGCGTCAAGGCCGCTCAGGACGCTGTTGCCGCCGGCGAGGAAGAAGTATGAGATGTCCCCAGGGCTGAGGGCGCGAGCCGTGTCGCCTATGAACAAGATGGACAAATCATCAGCGTGTCCGTCGTTGTCGTTGTACCACCACGAGACGTCCCCCGTGCGCACGGCGATAACATCGCCGGCCTTCAGGCGGACGACCCTCTCCTTGGCCTCGACCGGAAGGACCCCAGCCACCCCGGAGCCACTGAGGACGTAGCCGAACTTGTTGGAGTCAGCGTAGTGCGGCAGCGCGAAGCCGAGGGGCCTCAGGACGAGAAGGCCACACCCGAGCCCCTCCGCTGCGAGCTCCGGCTGGTCGGCACCGGACCATGCGGTGTACGCCCCCGCATCGGTCTGGACCAGGGGCTTGCCGGCCTTCGCAGACATGCCTCTCTTCCCCACGTACGTATCTTAGTTCTCTGGATGCAATAAAGTTAGATCGATGAAACTCTGCTTGTATGCATGCAACTATGAAATGCAAGCAAGCATGTGGTGGGAGATCGAATCACCTGAGCTGGAGGTGGAGGTGGAAGAACAGTTGAGCCTTCTGAACTGCCTCTGGGGTTGATCCTCTTTGGCTGCAAGGGGGAGAAGAACGTCGTTGGGCCTTTAGAACTTCTTTTCTCACAAGGGGAAGGAGAGCGTCCAATTTATAGCAAAAACTAGGGGGCTTTGCTCTGCAGGATGGCCAAGCAATAATTTAAGTAAACCTACGTTTCTTTCCTTCCTCAAAAATCACCCCTGAATTTCATGGGTGGGCGAGGATGGGGTGTCGACCCGTTGGCTGGGCAGCTGGGGTAGCTGCTAGCCCGTCCGAGTTCGAGTCCCGGCTCGGACGTGCGGTGCTTGCGAAGTTTCTCCTATAAAAAAATGCCAACGAGGGTTAGCCCTTGGGGTAAGTCTAAAAAAAAATCCATGGGTGGGCCTGCGCCATTTTTTCTTCTAACCCCAAATCAGCTCTTACCTATGTTTCGTATGTATTTTTCGTAGCTGTAGCAAAGCCGGTGGCGAAGAGGTTGTCTCACATACTCAAAAAGAAAATGCAAGTTGGCTGGCATCTCTCTTTTGTACTAGATAGTAGTACTACGTACCTCCTTTGGCCTAAGAGACTAACGTACTCATGTTACGTGCACGAGATTTCGAGTTTTGACAGCAATAGCGCCTTGAAAGATCAACATACTCTACAAAACGAGGTGGTTGCTAGTACTCCTTATAGGTTCGCGATTAAATGACCTACTCGTGCTAGCTATATGTTAGGATACAGACGGGATTTGGAATATCAGAAAATTCAAATTTTATTATAGGAAAAAGTCCAAAACAAACCTTGAACTTGTAGATCAAAGCTAAATCGAACCCCGAACTTCAAATCCCTGAAATCAGCACACCCAACTATCTAATCCCGGTCTATATTGAACCTTGGGTGCTTTTTCGAAGGGATTGTCTAGGGCTGGAATTCGAGTCGGGTCGAGCCAGCTCGGCTCGACTCGCTAGAGCTCGTTTTGTTAACGAGCTAGCTCGACTCGACTCGTTACTATAACGAGCTCAAACCCAAGATTGACTCGACTCGTATAACTCGCGAGCTGGCTCATTTAGCTTGTTAAGCTTGTTAAAGATATGAACATTAAATCTCAAATATGATAAAAATGATTATGTATATAGTGTAAACATATACATCACCAAACAATTGTAATTTCCTTTGTAACGTGTGAGTCTCTTGGGCCGCTGGGCTTCAATGGCTGGGCCTTGCGTTGTGTGCCTAGGACGCGGGGCGCTGAGTGACTGATTTTTTTTGGATTAGAAGTGGCTGATCTTTTGTACCGAGCCTAACGAGTTACACGAGTACTCGTAAGATTGGCTCGTTTAGGTCAGTTTATAAATGATCTTAAACTAAAGCTGAGCTCAACTCGTTATTCTTTGAGTTCGAGTCAATTCAAGCCGAGTCATGAGCTACTCGTTTAGCTCGCGAGTTTCGAGCTTTTTTTCCAGCCCTAGGATTGTCGACGTGGCAGCTGGTCGAACCCGGATCGCTGGCGACTGGGCCGGCCCACCAAGCGTGAAACATGTTTTTCTTTTGACTTATAAAAATACCAAAAAGAAAAATACTCATGGGTGATCGAACTTAAGATCTGCCGCTGCTAAACTCATCACGTAGCCACTCCACCTAATAACTGATAGTAATAAATGAAAGGAGCGAAAATATTTAACCAGACTAATTAGCATCCAGATTCGAAAACATTTTAGATTTTTTAAAACATTTTCTTGAAAATAATCAACGGTTTTAAAATCCGGATATCCTTAAAAGAGAAAAACAGTTTTTCTAAAATTCCGAACATGTTTGCAAAAGTGTAAAGAAATTTTGGAAATACGGTTTTTTAAAAACACAAACAAAGTTTCAAACGTGACCATTTTGAAATCCTTGAAGATATTTTATACATGAACCATTTTTAGACTTGAGTTTTCAGTAACAATTTTTAAACCTGAACAAAATTTTGAATTGAGAACAAGTTTCAAAAAGATGTACATTTTTTAACATAATCATATTTTGAAAAATAGGAAGAAATTTTGAATCTTGAACCATATTTTAGAATGTGAACATTTTCTAAAAAACTTAATAATGGGGAAAGAATTGTACTTTTTTCCAGGTTTCAAAATTGTTTGTGTTTTCAACAATTTGTCCTTTTTTGCCAAAAAGGGTTCACACTATAAAGAATGTTCGGGGCTTTAAAAAATGGTTCATGTTTAAAAAGTCATGTTTCTCAAAAACTGTTCGTAATCCAAAATAAATGTTCAATTTTTTTAAAAAAAAAGTTTGGAATTTTAAAAATTGGCTGCTTCTTCGAGAATATTCGGATTTCGAAATTTTTGATGATTTTTAAGAAAATGTTTCAAACAATTGTAGAAAATGTTTTCAAATCTCGACGCTGTGTTGGTTTAAATATTTTCGCGCTTTCCTTTTCTCAGCAAGGGCAATCAGTTAGAGTGGCTAGCAGGACGTTTGTAGCGTTAGGTTGGAAGTTTGATTCACAAGGCTCTTCTTTTTCAACGTTTGTATGTGGCGCGGTTCGGAGAAAATATTGCAAAACAAAAAACACGCTTCGCCCTGCCTGATGGGCCGGCCAAGTCTGGCCGCAGCCACCATCCCATGTTTGATCTGCAACGACAACGATCCCTGTCTGGGAACGCACTTAAGGTTTAAAATAGACCAGGATCAGATAATTCGGTGTGCTTATTTCAGGGATTTGAAGTTCAAGGTTCAGTTTAGCTTTGGTCTACAAGTTCAAGGCTTGTTTTGGACTTTCTGCTTTATTATATCTGTGAGATTGTTTTACCGAGTGATTTTCGACTCGATCTAGATGATGTAACTGATAACATATATGGATAATACCCACCTCCAGATTTATACACGCCCGATCGGATGGAGCACATGTCAGTGTCTCCAACAAGCAATGTCAATTTAGTAAGATGTATTGCGAATAAATCTGTGGTTGGATGGTTAGAAGGACAATGATATCCCCGGCTCAAGTCCTATACTCACCGGTGCTCGCGTTTTCCTGAATTTATTTCAGGCTTTTCGACGATGTGCGTTCAGTGAGAGGAGATGTTTCCGTTGATTATGAAGGTGTCTACGCGCGTTTATATAGATGAATGTATGTCCGTATATGAGAGTTTGCATTTGTATTATGTTGAGAAAAAAACTTAGCAAGATTTCTCTCTTTCCTTTCAGACAGCTTACTTGTCCCGAGGGGCCGCGTGGTTCGCAATGTTTCTGTTTTGGTACGATAATCCCGAAAGGAAGTACTTGGCCTACTTGTCTATACCCACGCGTTCCACAAGTTGGGCGTCCCATTCGGAGTTGGTCCATGCATAGGTGGTAGAATTATATATGGATGTCAGTTGTGCACACCCAATAATTGTTGTTGGCATGCGAAATCGCCGCGCAACACCAAGATATTTGTCGTGCTTTCGTGACGAGTAAAGAAACAAAGATTTCCTCGCTTTTGTGGAAGAAAACCGGCCGCTTTCCAGCGCAAAACGGCAAAGATCGCCAAACCCTAGGGCTGCTAGGGCTCGGCAGGAAAGTAGCGATAGAAAATAGACGTACGTGAAAAAGTAGTTTTTGTATTGATAGATCGATTGCTGTCCTTTTCCAATCGGCCGTGGCCTTATAAATAAGGTACGCTGGACTTTGCGTATACAAAGAAAGACCTGGTTACATAGCATGCCTTGTCGTACAGGAATACAACTCCAAAACTAAAACCGAACAGGGCCCGATTCGGTCACGTACAAAATTTGCATGCTATCTCTAGTACGTATCTAGGCCATATTCACGTACAAAGACTCTTGGATATATGAATAAAATATTTCGGCAAGGTCGCTATCATACTATATAATAAGGACTAATGATCCACCATCTGTGCTTGCTTTTGTTTAGGTGACTTCATTGCCCATGCTAAAATTCCTTAATCTTAGCAACTACGGTTTAGCCCAGCATTTGAGAATTTGTTCATGTAGCCGCTAGTCCATACAGAATTCCATATACTTGTCTTGGGTAAAATAACTTCCTACGCCTGACAAGCCTGCATTTCAAAATAAACAGCAAGTCCAAAAACATATATGTCAACCACACATTTAAATTAATTTGGCCCATAGAATACCTAGCAGCCAAATTATACATTCAACACATGCCCCCCTGTTTTTGTTACAATTGGATTTATCAAAAACACCATAACAATACCTTAGGCGATGTTGATCAATCCATCGGCCATATTATTTCTTAGGGCGATGTTCAAAAAATACATCGGCCAAAATTTCTTAGGGCGATATCTCAAATAATATATCGGCCAAATTTGCTCAAGCCTCCTGCCACATGCTAGGATAGTACTTCTTCAAATATTTCCCATTGAAAGCTTTGGGCAACTTCTCTCCCTGCAAAGATTGTACAAAATATAAATTTCCAGGAACAATCTCTACAACCTTATACGGGCCTTCCCAACTCGGCGACCATTTGCCGAATTTCCTATTTTTAGTTCCAATAGGTAAAATCGTTTTCCACACTAAATCTCCTATTTGAAACGATTTTTCTCTCACCTTTTTATTATAAGCCTTCGCTACTCTTAATTTCTCCTTCTCAATTTCTCGCAAAGCTCTTAATCTCTCTTCTGAAATGTCATCTATCTTATCCATCATCAGGTCATTATAATCTACAGCCGACAAATCATTTTGTCTGGCCACTCTAAGAGCTTGTAAATTAACCTCTACGGGTAACACCGCCTCCTGGCCATATACTAGATCATACAGTGCTAATTGAGTCGCTCCGTGCTTAGATATCCGATGAGCCCATAAAGCTTCTGAAAGTACCTCATGCCACCTTTTGGGATGTTCCTCAATTTTCTTCTTTATAAGATTAATTAAAGTTTTATTGCTAGATTCGGCCTGTCCATTAGCTTGAGCATAATAAGGCAACGAATTTAACAACTTAATCCCTAAAGATTCAGCAAATTCATGAAATTGATGAGACATAAAAGAAGCACCTTGATCAGTAGTTAAAGTTTGAGGAATACCGAATATGTGAATAATATGCTCTAAAACAAAACTGATAACCTCTTTACGGGTCATGTTTTTTAAAGGAACTGCTTCTGTCCACTTAGTAAAATAATTTGTGGCTACTAGGACGAAGCGATGTCTTTTAGAAGACGAAGGATGTATTTCACCAATAAAATCTAAGCCCCATCCTCTAAATGGCCACGGCCTAATTATGGGATTTAACATAGACGCAGGGCTAACTGTACATTGCCAAATTTCTGACATGCCTCATAACCTTTATAGTACCGAAAACAATCCTCTAACAAAGTCGGCCAATAAAACCCCGCTCTTTTTAACAACCATCGCATTTTGTGAGCCGACTGCTGCGTTCCACATATTCCTTCATGCACTTCACCCATAGCTATTCTAGACTGATCAGAATCCAAGCATTTTAAAAATAATCCATCTATTGTTCGGCGATACAACTCGTCATTAAACAAAGTATATTTTAAAGCTTGTCGCCGAATTTTCCTATCTCTTGTTTGACTTGGATCCTTTAAATGGTTCACTAGAGGAACTCTCCAATCACTTAATTCTAATTTATTTGCTAATTCGGTCGTTTGTGACTCATGCACCGAATCTGCAGTACATTGTACAGCTAGTTGTTCGACTGTACTAGGCCCAAGTGCACCCTGTGGCAAAGTATCCATCATTATAGACTCAACATGCATCGGCTTGTCTATTATAGAAAACATTCCTTTACTAATGTGATAACCGGATGCTTGCTGTGCCAAACAATTAGCTCTAGAATTCTCTTCTCTAGGTATATGATGGATGGTGAACGTATCTAGAGACTTAATTATATCTAAACATCGGTCCAAATAACTATTTAATAATCCATCAGAACATTGAAATTCGCATTTAATTTGTTGTACTACCAAAAGCGAATCCCCAAAAGCATCTACATCCTTTACGCCCATATCAACTAAAGTTTTTAAACCAAACAGTAGAGCTTCATACTCAGCTTGGTTATTAGTGCAAGGATATTCCAAACGGACCGATGTATCATAAAAAACATTATTAGGTGAAACTAAAACATTACCGACGCCTTGCCCGTCCCTACAAACCGATCCATCAAAATAAAGCTTCCATGGACACACACTAACGTAATTAATATTTTCATCATCTTTAATCCTATGATCAACAATGAAATCGGCGATAACCTGACCCTTCATAGCACGCAACGATTCATATGTTAAATCATATTCTATTAGCGCGTAAGCCCACTTTCCAATCCTACCACTAAGAATCGGTTGTTGCAACATATACTTAATGACGTCGGCTTGGCAAACTACTACGCACGTACTAGAAAGAAGATAAGGCCGAAATTTGGTACATGCATAGTATAAAGATAAGCATAACTTTTCAATAAACACGTACCGACTTTCGGCGTCGAGCAAACGACGGCTTAAGTATGCAATGATGTATTCTTTCCCGCCGACCTCTTGCGCCAACACAGCACCGATCACCCTATCTTCTGCAGCAATGTACAGCCTGAACGGCGCACCAGTCTTGGGCGCCCGCAATATTGGAGGATTCGACAAGCATCGCTTTATATAATTAAAAGCATCTCGTTGCTCTGCCCCCCAAGTAAATTCGGCTTCATTCTTTAGCCGAAGTAAAGGAACAAACGATTCAATTTTTCCTGCAAGGTTAGATATGAATCGTCTCAAGTAATTAATTTTCCTAACAACTTTTGCACATCCCTTTTACACGTGGGCTCCTCCAAATTTCTAATTGCCTCCACTTTCTTAGGGTCAATCTCTATGTCATTTTCATGAATTATGAACCCTAAAAACTTACCAGCCGACACGCCAAAAGCACATTTGAGTGGGTTCATTTTTAACCCATACCGGCGCATCCAAGCTAATCTTAAATCAGCTAAATGATGATCAAACCCATCCGATTTAACAACTATGTCATCAATATATATTTCTAGTACAATGCCTAGAAGATCATGAAAAATTAAATTCATAGCGCGTTGGTACATAGCACCGGCATTTTTTAACCCAAATGTCATAACGACCCACTCAAATAAACCAACAAAACCTGGGCAACGAAAAGCAGTCTTAGACATATCTTGTTCGGCCATAAATATTTGATTGTAACCTGCATTACCATCTAAAAAGCTAATCACTTTATGTCCCGACGCATCATTAATAAGCATGTCGGCTATAGGCATAGGATATTAATCTTTCGGAGTAGGTTTATTCAAATCTCTAAAATCAACACATATTCTAATATTACCAGTATTTTTCTTTTCCATGGGTACAATATTAGAAACCCAATCTGCATATCTACACGGCCGGATAAACTTAGCTTTTAACAACCGATCAACCTCTTCTTTGATGCGGTCATATAAATTAGGATTGAAACTTCTACGAGGTTGTTTATGTGGCCTAAAACCGGATTTAATAGGTAGTATATGTTCTACTAAATCTCTACTCAAACCGGGCATCTCAGTATAATTCCAAGCAAAGCAATCAACGAATTCTTTAAGTAATAAACATACCTTACTTTTCTGATCGGCTTTCAAGCTAGCTTTGATAAATGTAGGCCTCGGGATACTTCCATCACCAATATAAATTTCTTCAAGTGGATCAGCCGATGAGAATCCCTGTCCAAGCTTTTCCATGTCATCAAAATCTTCAATTGTTTCATGCATATCGCTCTTTCCGGAACGATACTCCTCCGTGCGTCTTTGTAGCCACTTAATACTATCGTCTTTATTCATCATTTATATGGATAAATCATTAAGCCGAGCTATGTCAGCCGGCTGTGCATTTATAGGTACAAAACCATCTCTACCGATACTGATATAATCATAATCCGATAAATCCCTTCCGGTCAAACATCACATGTCACCGTGTTGCCAATCAACCGGTGCCTCTGTCAAAGCAATGCAAGAAGAATTGTCCGCCTCAATCACCTCGACATCATCATTAACCCACTGAATTAAGCATTGATGAAGAGTAGAAGGGATACAACAATTTGCATGAATCCAGTCGCGTCCCAAAAGAATATTATACCGGCCTTTGACATCGACAACAAAAAATGCAGTCGGCAATGTTTTGCTTCCGACTGTGAGCTCCATAGAAATAACACCCTTAGCCTCGGACAATTCTCCTGAGAACCCACTAAGTCCCATGTTGGTCTTCATTAACTCGCTCTCTTTTCGGTTCAGTTTAGAAAATACCGAAAAGGGCATAATATTAACACCTGCACCGCCATCAACAAGCATGCGACCAATAGGCTTACCATCAATGTGACCTCTGATAAATAATGGCTTTAGGTGCTGCCCATGCTTCTCTGGTTTCTTAAATGTAGCATTCTTTGGGCCAAGAATAAGTTCAGCAATTTCTGCCTCGGGCGCGCGAAATTCAGCCGGCAATGCGAACACCATATTAACATCCATATCAGTTGGTACATCTTTATCATTCTCTGAATTTCCTGCAATAATGGTGTCACCCGTATTTTTATTTTCCTCTGCTGCGATGCGCTTCTCCTTCCAAGTCTTTGTAGGCATCATTGGTTTATCCTGATTGAACCATCTATCGCGCTTCTTCTCAGCTATCTCTTCCTTTATTTCCAATGTCCGCAGTCGCTGTACACGTCGTTTCTGAGTGTGGGTAAGTCCATTCGGGCACCACTGCGGTGCTGGTTTAGTCCCTGGCGCGACAGACTTAATTTGGCTGCTCCCCGGGTCCTTCGGCCTATACTGACGTACTTCTGTTCTTCTGGCAAACATTTCATCTCTGTTCAAAAAGCTTCTCTGCTGATCATATACTGTACTGGAATTAAATCCCTGGCCGCGTACATTGTCTGAGTCCCAACGTGTAGATGTACTAGTATTAGACTTGAAACTCCTCAGAGGCAAACTCTTGGACGTTCCTGTGCAACAATTCTTTATGATCAAACCAGCTTGTGTACTAGCCGATTTAGGCTCCTGAATAGTACGTGAGGATATAGCATCTGGCCGTGCATGCGGGTTATGCCCAGAATTAGTTGGCTTTTCAAATTGATTAAACTGGCCAGCTTGCCGCAACTTTACGCCATTACTTTTCTCCTCTGTACCGAGAGTTTCTTTTGAGACACTGCTTGTTTCTGTACAATTGACAACACCTTCATCTGACTGGTGTTCTGCTATTTTCAGACCATGATCAACATCCAAATCATCTGAATTTTTTGCTGCTTTAGTTTCAGCACGCTTCACCGGCATCCATACGCGCTTGTAGTTGCCCTTATAGTTGTTGCGTTCTACACTGCGTACCGATGATCGACCTCCTCGAATCTCGATGGTGTTATGTGATCTAGCTTCCTCATTGAAACGAGCCCTTTTCTCATGTACGTTTGGTCTGAACATAGGCCTCGGCGGGATCCATCCCGGCTGAAAATAACCTGCTGGCCCTGTAGGATATGGTGCCCAAGGATTAAACCCCCATGGAGGAAACTGCGGATACATAGGAGGTGCACAACCCCAAAATGTCGGCTCCATTGCAAAATACGGCTGTTGGTCATATGCACTTCCTTGCCATTGCTCATGACTGTGAGGTCCAGAAGGAGATCTAGGACGCTTATTACCTCCGAGCCGATTAAACACATTGTTGGTCTTGCGTGAGGTATATTTTTCCAACAACATGCTAACTATCGGCTTTGGCCTTGGAGCTTGTCTCCTTCCTCCGTTGACTTTTCACACTCCTATTTCTGGATTTTTTTGGTTTGATCATCCTTGGAGGAGCACTGTTATCAACAATATTTTTCTCTCTTGCGGATTCGGTCTGATCCGACCGAATAAGCATTTTCTTACTCTCAAGCTCGACCATATTGATAGGAAAAGGGTCGCTGTCGAGCTTCATCTTAGGACCTTCTGTAAACGTCAATCGTCCTTCATTGATGGCCGATTGCACCTGTCGACGAAACACGTTACAATCATTAGTAGCATGAGAAAAAGAATTGTGCCACTTACAATAAGCTCTTCTACCCAATTCTTCTGGAGGTGGAATTACATGACCCTCTCGTACTCTAATTAATTTATTCTGCAATAACATATCAAAAATTCTATCACACTTGCTAACATCAAAAGTGTATTTAATTTCATCTCTTCTAGCAGGTGTAGGTTTCAAAGCAGAACATGCAAAAGGTTTTGACTTTGGCGCTTGAACCCATTCGTCTACACATATATTAACATCATCCTCACTAGCCGAATCACTATCATAATCTAAGGCATTAACCACATGATTATCTTTCTCTTTATTTCGGTTATCTTTAAATCGGCTATATTGTTTAATTTCCTTAGCCCGGTTTTCTTGCGCCAAAGCCTTCTGCAAAACTTGGTTAACATCTAAAAATTCTTGCCCTTCTAGTTTATCCTTAATATGAGCGAGTAAACCCGAGAAGGCAAGATCGGCTAAGTCCTTTTCGGCTATGGTCAAGCTGAAACATCGGTTTTTGACATCCCTAAACCTCCTAATATAATCATGAACATGCTCATTATATTTCTGCCTTACCATAGTTAAATCTGAAAGCCGAAGTTCTGTTTCACCGCTATAAAAATACTCATGAAATTTTTGCTCCAATTGTGCCCATGTTGAAATAGAATTAGGAGCAAGCGATGTAAACCAAGTAAATGCAGTACCGGATAGAGATAAAGGAAATAATTTTAATCTAAAAACATCCGATGTGCCGACCTCGCTGCATTGTGCTAAAAATTGTCCCACATGCTCAAAAGTAGATCTACCATCTTCCCCCGTAAATTTAACAAAATCTGGAATTCGAAAACCACGAGGATATGGTGTCGAGTCAAAGTAATCAGGATATGGTTTTTGATATGCACGTGCTCTACCCTTAGGTTCTAAACCAAATTCTCTAAGTATACTAGCAAGCTGATCCTTAAAATTATTATTGGGCTGTATAGAACTGGCTTGCGGAGCAGATGAAACACAAGCACGCGGCGAAAACTCCGGCAACAAAATTTGAGCATGTGAAGTTTGCAACGGAGACCCACTAAAATATGAATCGGGTACCAGCCCGTACGGAACCCCGGTACCAACAGGCGGCAGTGGTGGTGTACTATATGCTACTGTTTGATAACTAGGCTGCTGCAAATTAGAATTAAAACCAAAACTTCGGTTATTGTTATTGTGATTTTGTGGAACCGAAGTCGAAACAATAGGAGCAGTAGTACTAGGAACTAAATTATTAGACGAACTACCAACATAGTTCCGGCCATCCAGATTATTGTTTAAAGGAACATGAGGCTGCATAGCATTAGCCGATGCACTAGGCGTATATATTTTACTTGGAAAATTGTTAAATCTGTTATTGTCTGGTGGCATCGGTCTTTTTCCAGAATACTCATCATTGACTTGCAGCACTAATGAGCGTACATGACCAGGTAGACATTTTTCAAGATCTTTATTAAACTACTCCTTAAACTCTTCAAGTCTATTAGCTATTGCTTGAGTAATTGTACGGGTCGTATTTTCCATATCAGACCCATATTTACTAGCTACAGACACATCAATTAGATGAGCAATTTCTTCGGTTGAATTTTTTACCTGAGCATCGGAAGGGCTCGGAACTACCTTTTTGATGACGCCGTTCCTCATCTTCGCGTACCCAGCCAACTTGAGCTTCAACCTCTCAACCTTTTCTTTCTCAAGCTCCTCTTCAAGCTCGCGCCAAACATCTTCCGACAGATCGTCGAGTGTGACGGCGATGACGTTCTCCGGGTCGATGTCGTTCCCGTTCTTGGACTCGGTACTCATCGTGTAGCTCTTCTTCTTCTCGTCCCCAGCGGAGTCGCCAATTGTGTTGGCACGCGAAATCGCCGCGCAACACCAAGATATTTGTCGTGCTTTCGTGACGACGAACGATTGCTTTACGAGCAAAGCAACAAAGATTTCCTCGCTTTCGTGGAGGAGAACCGGCTGCTTTCCAGTGCAAAACGGCAAAGATCGCCAAACCCTAGGGCTGCTAGGGCTCGGCAGGAAGTAGCGACAGAAAATAGACGTACGTGAAAATGTAGTTTTTGTATTGATAGATCGATTGTTGTCCTTTTCCAATCGGCCGTGGCCTTATAAATAAGGTACGCTGGACTTTGCGTATACAAAGCAAGACCTGGTTACATAGCATGCCTTGCCGTACAGGAATACAACTCCAAAACTAAAACCGAACAGGGCTCGATTCAGTCACGTACAAAATCTGCATGCTATCTCTAGTACGTATCTAGGCCATATTCACGTACAAAGACTCTTGGATATATGAATAAAATATTCCGACATGGTCGCTATCATACTATATAATAAGGACTAATGACCCACCATCTGTGCTTGCTTTTGTTTAGGTGACTTCATTGCCCATGCTAAAATTCCTTAATCTTAGCAACTACGGTTTAGCCCAGCATATGAGAATTTGTTCATGTAGCCGCTAGTCCATACAGAATTCCATATACTTGTCTTGGGTAAAATAACTTCCTACGCCTGACAAGCCTGCATTTCAAAATAAACAGCAAGTCCAAAAACATATATGTCAACCACACATTTAAATTAATTTGGCCCATAGAATACCTAGCAGCCAAATTATACATTCAACAATTGCTACTATTAAGGAGTACTATCAAATAGGTGACTGTAAGCATTTAGTAGTTCAGGTCCTTTTTTCCGGCAAAAAAAGAGTAGTTCAGGCCCTTTCATTTGCATTGGCATTGCTCTATGTGAATGTCACACATCATGTCTTCGTTGAATCGTTGAACCTTCCATGTCTAACAACAATCAACCATTTGTGGTTGGATGGTTAAAAGCATGATTAAACTTGGTTGTCTCGTTAATACGGATTACACATCTTTTCAGTGGAAGTCAATGTTTGTTGTGCAGTGTCGGATCTGGTCGCGGGGGTAGCAGAGACGTCGGCTCGTGTGGAGCATGGCCTTGGGGCCGGTGTCTGTGTGTTGCTGAGGTTTGTAAGCCGGAGTGGCGGCTCCGAGTCGAGTGGTAGAGTGTCTACTCTGGTTGCTAGGGCGACTGAGTCGTCGACTCGTTTGGTACGCAGCCTCAGGGCTGGTGTGTGTTCGTTGTATCGGCTTTCGGTCGGTTTTCCTTATAAACTGAACAATTCACTTCTTCTTAATGAAAAGGCAGAGCTCCTGCTAGTTCCTGAAAAAAATGTTTCCGACGATAGGAAGGTGCATGTAGACAATAATGTTGGGACCCGGATCCTAAGTGACACTGATCTAGCATGTAACACATCATGTCACTTTGCGGCCTCATGCACAGAATTCTCACGTTGTAGCCATACCTTGGCCGGGACCGTTTGCGCCTATTAGCTCAATATATGATTGTGTCGCTAGCATCCATATGACGAAAGCACCCGAGGCAACATGACTAGTCGTAAACAAGGGCGGCACAAGCTTACAGGGACAGACATACATGATCCAGCAATGCACGTGTCGGTCAGCAGCGAGTGTAACCGAGTCGTAGCGATGCTACAAAGGACTCCAGTAAACACCGCGTGACATTTCACCGTAGGGACAGACATAGGAGCAAAGAAGGACACATGCCGGTCAATCCATGTGTTCCGGATGGAAGTACTATGAGGCATTTCCGCATAAGTAAGGCTACCAAAAATAAACAACTAGGTGCCGAATCACACACATACCAAAGCATTTCAATAACATACACATAATATGGTCGATATGTATAGATACAACATGGCATCACAACATAACTCTATGACTCAAAGTATTGATAAGGCTCGAAAGAGCCATACATAGCATGATATTACAAATAGGTGTCATGACACATCATACAAAGTATACAAGCAACAGAAGGATAACATGTCTGAGCACAGTCATCTACAAAAGAAAAAGGCTGAGAAGCCTGACTATCTACAAGACCCTCCCAAGGGTACAAGATCGTAGCCGGGATACAAGCTACACGTCGAACACCACGTGGAACTACTAGTGAAACCGAAGTCTCCTCCGTAAAACATAAATTAAGCAAACGTGAGTACAAAGGTACTCAGCAAGACTTACATTAGATCCTATCATACATGCATTAGTATCAAGAGGGTACTGTGGGGTTTAGCTACAGCAAACCAAGTTTGACTCGGGGCTATCCTGTTCTATGACTATGAGTAATTTCTTTGAGGTGAGAAAGCGCACACGAGTCCACTAATCACCACAACAATACACTACTATGGATTCTTTCTCCTCTCCCTATGAGAAGGCCATCCATAGCACTCATAACTATCTTGAGCATTTTAGAGTATCCACTTCAAGTTTTCTATGGACCATATAAGTTTCCAAGTAGTCCATATCCGCGGACGTGACTATTCAAATAGATCATGCTAACCCTGCAGGGGTGTACTTCTTCACACATGCTCTCGCCACATACCGCCATGTACAAGTCATGTATCTCGGAAAACCTTCAAGCGGAAGCCTAGCGAGGGTGTCGTCCATGACTTGACTAACCACACAAGACTCTAGTCTAGGTTTATCACATATCTGAGGCTAAACCCGCAAGGGAAGTATGGCCGAAGTTTCCGTCACGGCCCCAAACGATGTGAGCAGGGTTCCCAAGCCCACCATCCGAGTTCCACTTGGTACACCGTGCCACTGCGCCTAGTTTGTCCCAAGTCCACCCTGCCGGATGCCACTTGGTAGAAAATTAACACTAACTACAAATACCAGAAACTAGTTGCAACTCCTGGACAGAGATCAAGGCGGTTAATAAGTCGAGAGAGCTTGGAGCACTCGGAGCCCAATGTGTCATAGTAGTTAGTCTTGGATAACATACACAGAACTCGGTTCTTAACGGTCCTCCTACATGGCCTGTCACCGCTACCTTTACCAATTTGTGTTCACACACTTAACTCTTAGCATCAGAACATAGCATAACACTCCAATCCATTCCCGATGAATCAGACCTGGCACAACTCTAAGCAATAGCAAGCATGACATGGATAGGTCACAACATGGCTCAAGCAACTCCTAATCATGCTAGGTGGTTTCAATTATTTACTGTGACAATAACAGGTCATGCAGAGGAATGGGTTCAACTACCGCAACATAAAGTAATAGTTGAATCGTTGTTGTCTTAATGCAATAAAAGAGAGCAGGAGAAAGAGAGTGGGGTTATCTCGGAATGCTCAAAGGGGGTTTGCTTGCCTGAAATATCAGCAGGGGGCACTGCTCCTCAGACAGGTCCTCTGGAACACTCTCCGGAGCAGGAACTATCGAGAAGGACGGCGCCGACAATGAATACACAAACAAATGCAACAATATGATGCATGATCATGACATGTCAAGAATGCTATGATTTTCACTAATGCATCTAGCAACAATTTAAATGAAATCCATATGAACCAAGGGTTCATATGCAAACTCCAAATTAAGCATTTTAAATGTCATTATCATGTTTTCAATAATACAGTAGGTATAAGTTTCTTTATCATGCATGAAAATGGTACAGATGGATAAATTGAATTTTTCGGATAATTTTTCATATATAAATTATTTCATTCTGGCTACGGTTGAATTTCTGAGATTCTTTTAAGTTTAGCTAATTTTCTGGAATTTCCTGGAATATATTTAATCCAAAATATCATTAATTGCGTCAGCATGCCGTCAACCTCACATCAACAGGTCAACTGCGCTGACCAGAGTCAAACCTGACGACTGGGTCCCATGTGTCATAGACACGGTTCTCTAACAAGTTTGAAAATAAACCTAATCTTAAAGGTTAAAAGGGATGGGTCCTCATGTCTACTACACAACTATTTTTCTTGTAGACTGCTGTTGGGCCTCCAAGGGAAGAGTTTTGTAGGACAGTAGTAATTTTCCCTCAAGTGGATGACCTAATGTTTATCAATCCGTGGGAGGCGTAGGATGAAGATGGTCTCTCTCAAACAACCCTGCAACCAAATAACAAAGAGTCTCTTGTGTCCCCAACACACCCAATACAATGGTAAATTATATAGGTGCACTAGTTCGGTGAAGAGATGGTGATACAAGTGTAATATGGATCGTAGATATAGGTTTTTGTAATCTGATATAAAAACAGCAAGGTAACTAGTAACAAAAGTGAGCAAAAACGGTATTGCAATGCTAGGAAACAAGGCCTGGGGTTTATATTTTCACTAGTGCAAAGTCTCTCAACAATGATAACATAATTAAATCATATGGCAATCCCTCACCGTGCGACAAAGAGTCACTTCAAAGTTTCTATCGGAGAACGTATGACGAAAACATGCATCAACCCCTATGCATAGATTACCCCAATGTCACCTCGAGAATCCGCGAGTTGAGTACCAAAACATACATCAAGTGAATCAATAGAACATCCCATTGTCACCACAGATATCCCATCGCAAGACATACATCAAGTGTTCTCAAATCCAATACTCAATCCAACATAACAAAACCTCAAAGAGCAAGACTCAATTCATCACAAGAAGGTAGAGGGGGGAAACACCATATGATCCAACTATAGTACCAAAGCTCACAGTAAATCAAGATCGTTCCAAATCAAGAACACGAGAGAGCGATCAAGCACATAGCTACTAGTACATACACTCAGCCCCGAGGGTGAATGTAACACCCCAAGAATCATGCTATAGTAACTCCACACTAATGATGCCAAGTCACCTTGATTACTAAGCTAAATTGCCCCGTGATTGAAAACCAATTCAAATTCAAATTTAAAATGCAAGTCAAATATTTATTTCTTCAAACAGTAAAACTAAAATGTTCAAATTATCCTAAATTTATCCTGCTCATTGTTATGTTGAAACCAACCTCATTTTAATTCCCAAAATGCCCCTCGGAATTAATATAGTGGTCCAGCAGCAATTAAATTGGCCTTTTCCATTTCTAAAAATGTTTAGACAACTCCTTTTGACAACATGGGAAGAACATCAAGACGCTAATATTGTTGTTTCCAGTTTTGAGATGAAGGTTGTAGGGTATCACTAGTAGAAAACGGAGCTTTATTATCGGTTCGTAAGGGCCTTTAGTGCCGGTTGCAGCCGGTTCTGCAACCGGCACTAAAGGGTGGAGACTAAAGAGCCCCCCTTTAGTACCGGTTAGGCACGAACCGCCATTATAGGCCCACCACGTGGCTTGGGCTCGCGCCGTGGTATGGGGGACCTTGTTACCAACCGGTACTAAAGGTATTTTTTTTGAAAATTTTGGAAAAAATTGACTTTTTATTATTATCAATTTTCTGAATTATTTGATGATTTAGTCTCTAACCACCCCTCTTAACTGCTCAAGTGTGGATCACTCATTTCAAATCGTCTAACTTCCCGACCGGTCACCCATCCTCTCACTCCCCCAGCCTGAGCATGCTTAACTTCGGAGTTCTATTCCCCCTACTTTCCAAGTCTGCACTTGTTGTTTTCGTGACAAATGTAAGTTGTAAATCCTATTAACCCTCAGCAGTTTAGCTTGAGCATTAGGTCACACGTTTCACCATTTGAGTTTGAAACTATTATTCTAAAAAACAGTAATTATTTAGTAACACTAATATTTCTTGAATAAGTTTGACCACAGTTTGACCACAGTTTGACCATAGTTTGACCAGATTTGATCAAAATTCAAAAAATTGAAATAATTATTTAGTAATACTAATACTCTTGAATATTTATGTAGTAACATTAATACTTCTTGAATATGTAGTTTGACCAGATTTAACCAAAATTAAAAAAACTAAAATTTGAGCATATCTTTTTTTCCTTTTGGAATTTGAGGATTCTAAAAAATTGCAAACATGCCGTCAAAATCGGATGCGGATTTTCATGCTGAATTTTTTGATATATTATACGTTTTTTTTCCAACATCGTATGCAAAAGTTATAGCCGTTTTACATTTTCCCTACACTTTTTGCAAAACATGTCCAAATTTAAGTTTTAAAATTTTCCTAACTAGTAGATGTAGTAATATAACTACCTCTCGAAGGATTTTATTTTTGAAGTTCTTATCATTTTCTTTTGATTTTTCCAAAAATGAAATGGCGATACACAGGGGGGGGGGGGTGAGGGCGTAGAGTTTGAAAATTGCCCTATAGTCCCGGTTTGTGTCTCCAACCGGGACTATAGGTCAGACCCCTTTAGTCCCGGTTCATGGCACGAACCGGTACTAAAGGTTAGCCCTTTAGTACCGGTTTGTGCCACGAACCGGTACTAAAGGTGATCGTGGGGCCCCGGCCTGATGCCAGCTTGCCACCACCCCTATAGTACCGGTTCGTGGCACGAACCGGTACTAAAGGTTCAACATGAACCAGCATTAATGCATAGTCGTTCGAACCGGCACTAATGGTACCATTTGTACCGGGCCAAAATCAAACCGGGACCAATGTGTCTCACATTAGGTCCTTTTTCTACTTGTGTATGGTAATTTTTTTACTTTTCTTTCGGTATGTCATTCTCCGTAATGACGGATTCACATAGTGTCAACATACATATGTGTAATAATATATCCATGTGTTTTTTCTCATGAAGTTGCAAGGACTAGATCTGCGATGGAGGATTGCAAATTTCTTCTTTTGAAACACCAAGCTCCAATTTTTGTAGGAACACGGTACAAACATAGACTCGCATACATGCGCAAACATCGTTTCCCAGTGAACAAACATAACCATAAAGGCTGAAATAAATCCCTAAATATGTGAGGTCTCGCGCCAGATATATGATTTAAACCGGAGCACATATTTTACTTTAAATGAGTATTCAATTGGTATTTTCGGTAGAAGGACGACACATCTCTACAATAGTTGTTTTTGGCAATGCTACGCGTCCGCCGGATGATAAACTGATAAGATCAGCCACCTCGGCAACCGTCGGATGTCGCCCAAATCACCTTCCGATCTACCGTCCCAGCCAATTGGGCGCCTTCGCAACAACTAGCTTGTTGCGCTCATGGCTTTGCAACAAGGACCTT
Source organism: Aegilops longissima (assembly GCA_021605205.1). Classification (NCBI taxonomy): domain Eukaryota; kingdom Viridiplantae; phylum Streptophyta; class Magnoliopsida; order Poales; family Poaceae; genus Aegilops; species Aegilops longissima. The sequence continues at coordinate 566,174,612 of CM038680.1, forward strand.
GTTGGAAAGGACCAATGAGACAACATCACTGCCCCCCATGGCCTGAGTGCCTCGGCCATGGAGCGTCGCCGGCCGCCGGAATCGACGCGCCTCCTCCGAACTAGCACTCCGAGCAGCTGCCTCTACTCCAGCACGACAACGATGAAGTCTCACGCCGGCCACTCCTCTGGCGATTTTTCTGCAACCGGAGCTATGTTTCTGAAACATGCGTCTTGTTGCAATTCTTGCCCTCGTACGCTCTAACGCGAGGCGCTCATTATGCGCTTTCAGCAACCCGAGCTGTGTTACCCTTGTTGCAGAAGTGAAAAATATTGATCGTCAAACCATTTTTCTTCTTTCTGAAACAAGACCTCTGTTGCAGAAATTTTGTGAAACTAAACCCTGTTGCCGAAAGAAAAACTTCACCACCAAACACTTTTTTTCTTTCTGAAACTAGATCTTTGTTGCAGAAAGCTTCTGAAACATGACGCTTCTTGTGATAAAAACTAGCTGCACGGGACTTGTCGCCAGTGTGAGCCCTCGATCAAGATCAATCTGACGGCTACGCAGGTGGCGGATGTTGTGCGGGCAACAGCCGGCTGAAGGTTAGCCTTTTCCTTTGCAACACCTAAGATGCTTGAAAACCTTTTTCAAATCAATTGATTCCAAACATAAAACCTTTCTCACATCAATTGAGGCAACAGATGAGGGCGACGTGACAAGAGGCAGTGAGGAGAGACTCCTCCAAGGCCGAGCCAAGACCTCACCGTAGACAGCGCTCTGAACGGCAGTGAGTCGCGATGTCGCCGGCAGAGACGAGGAACGGGGTTGAATGATGTGGGTGGGGGTGTGTGCGGGCTACGCCAAAAGTCTGATGGCCTGGGTGATTTAGAAGGAGAAAAGATGTGCACATCTGGAGGAGGAAGAGGAAGAGTGATGGTTGGCCCGAGGAGGAAGATGGATGGTGGGTCGTTAGGTCCACCGTTGGATTTTTTATCCAACTTTGAAGATTTAGAACGCGAATTGATCAACACGTTTAATCCTTTTCAGGCATCTATTAGTCCAAGAGATGCAACGTGAGAGAGATGCAGCTAGCGAGGCCATACTGCTAGACCACATGACGTCTTTTTTGCATTTGACATGAGGGAACGCGGAGAAGGCCAGAAATTGCAAGTAATTACGATCGCATTTAGTGCATTCCAACTTACCCCCTGGATATGCTTTGGCTGGGGTAGTAAGAAAACGCGAGCGCCGTATACACAATCCTCCCCCGCCGTATTCAATGCGCATTCAATGAATTCCAAAACTTTCCGGCCTGGTCTGCTGCTGCCAGCAGTATTTCTAACCTTGGCTGGCACCTCGGACGGATCTCCTCAGACCTACGCAGACCATCCGCCGTTTTCCCCATCCTCCATCCAGCCAAGCCGGCGTGCTTCCTTTCACTCCCTTTCTCTCGACACCATGGCGGCGCCCTCCACTCTTCGGAGAAGCCCGAGACTGCAGGCGAGGCTGCAGCAGGGCCGCATCACCGAACTGCCATCCGATCTCTTGCGGTGCATCGCCCAGAGGCTCCCGTCCGGTCAAGACGTCGCCAGCTTCCGGCTCACCGGCAGGGCCTGGCGCGACGCGGTGCCGCTCAAGGGCTTCGCTCCCCTTCTGATGCTGCCGGAGTCCCGGGACGGCAGCGCCCCCTTCTACAGGCCGTCCGACGGTAAGATCCTCACGGCCAACCTCCCTGACCTGCAAGGCAAGGTTGTGTGCGGCTCGTCGCGCGGGTGGCTGGCGCTGGTGGACGAGGCAGCCTCCGTCACGCTCCTAAACCCCTTCACTGGTGTCACCGTCGCACTGCCGCCGGCCAACAACAAACTCGGGGCGGTCTGCTTTTGGAAACTGTCCATGGACGTGGACGGACGGTGGGTCGTCCATTCCTTTCCCAACTACAACGAGGTGTGTGCCATTAGGCTAAGCGACATGAGGGGGCTGCTGTTCCGCGACATCGTGCTATCCTCGCAGCCCGACTCTGCGGGCTGCCTGGCCATGGCGCAGCTCACTTCATCTTACAGCGTCGCCTTCTGTCGCGTCGGGGTGGACAGATCGTGGTCCTGCACTGCCACGGCAGCACGTTCCTGGCGATCGGTGAAGACCTCGGGATCTCAATCTGCTACCTCGCCGGTGCTACTCCAAGAGTGGCGTCGCTGAGTTGCTTCAGTCCGCCGGAATGGATCTGCCCCCGCAGCTACCTGCAAGTAGACGGCAAGCTTCACCTTGTTGGAACTGTGCTTGAGAATAACACCCGCCACACCCGGGTCTACATGTGCGATGTCTTCGCCGGGAAACGGATGTGGTCTAGAGTGATGGATGTTGGTCATCGGACATTGTTCGTGTCAAATATCTTCATGTCAGGCCATGGTGGAGCAAGCATTGCGGGGCTCAAGATGAATTCTGTATACTTCTCCAAACATCTGGATGATAGTCAAGAGGATCCAGATCATACGTTGGCCATATCCGACATAGCCAATGGCAGGCCGGAGTTGTTAACTTATAAGAAAAAGGTCCAGGGTTTTTCGGAGGCTCTTTGCTGGATTCAGCCGAAACCAAATCTATGGAGACAAGGTACGTACATCTCTGTCCTGTTCATTATTTGATGTTGTTTTTTGTTGTATCTTGATCTGTGGGGCTATTAGATTCTAGAAACCACACTGTCTGTCTCACTATTCCATGACGGTTTTCTTTGTAACTAGCTAAGCTATTCTGCTAATCATGATGCATTTGTTTGGTTCATTATAGTTAACGTGGGCGAAAAATATTAGATGTCATACTTGGTGGATAGATCGTTAGTCCATCAATGTTTAATGTGACCAAACAATTAAGATGCCATATATATTTGCCCAGTTTGTCTAATTTACATCTAGATGTTTTTTTAAGGATGTCACATCTAAGCTCCCACAAATATATAATGCAGCAACAAGAAACAAAAAAACTAGGATAAAAAAATAGACCACAAATAGAGTGAACATCAACTTAGATGATAACTATGTCACATCTAGATGTGTCATTATGATTTTGCAACCTCTAGATACGATTTATAGATTATTTAACTCCAATATGTCATGTACTCATGTTCATTATGACGGGTATTGAAAAATGGTAGATATGTAATACTCAGTGCATACGATATATCGGTATGCGATTTTCAACTGTACTTGAAATTGGTCCACTGAATTTGTGAACTGATTGTATTTTTTACTCACAAAGTCGATGTTTTCATAGGACTTGCCAGCGTTTGTTGAGATACTTATATATTCAACTGACTGATTCTGAAACAACGAAAAGTTCACATGAACACTACCTCATGTGTGATATAACAATGGTCATCAACAAGACCGTAGTTGCTTAGTTTTTGCAAATTAAGATTGAGTTTTAACTATTTATCTTTTTCAAATAGACATTATTGTCAAGATCGCAACCTCTTACAACTGTCCTCATGGTCCAAATTTCCAGCAATTTTTGTTGTCTAAAATTAGTTGTATATTTTGTTGTAACCACATTATTTGGCATGTTACAGTAATTGTTCGAATCACTTTTTGACTATAAATTTGATGATTATTTTCAGGAGGACATGCTAATGAATGAAAGGTTCAAGATCAAACAATGGAAATCAAGCACTTTCTGAGTCTTGTGTGCAATGCAACAAGAAGGGTCGAGTACAACTTCGTAGTTCCTTTGTTCATGAACTTTAAGATTTAGTTTGGACGCAGTTATGCTACCTACTCCCTCCGTCCCATAATGTAAGATGTTTTTTGACACTACACTAGTGTCAGAAAACGTCTTACATTATGAGATGGAGGGAGTACATCTGATGTTTTCTGAACCAACTTCCATTTCCTTTCCGACTTTTCCCTAAGATAACACATATTTTCTATGTGGTTTGACTATTGAAGCATGTTGAAGTTCATCTTGTGATGTTCTCGGTTAAATATGGATTTTGCAGGGAGTAGTAGTATTTGATAGTATTTTTTTTTCTTTGGGTGAACTTCAATCTTCTTTTTCTGCTGTTAACCCAAACTTCTAAAATTTGCTACTATGGCCTGAAACCAAAAGCTTTGTGTGCATATTTAACATTTACGTCCAATAGGGCTAATTAAACATGTGAATCCCTTGAAATGATGGTCAATGTTGACATTTGTACAAAACTTGAAGTTATCTATCCAAGAGTTTCTCAGGTATGTACTGTGAATCATATCATACATGCAAACACATAGTTTGAAATCAATATACTAGTGTACTTGGATGAACGACCATAACTTCAGCAAAAACATGGTTTTTTTTTGGTTTTTTTACTGTGTTTGGTGGAATGATTTTTTGGAGACCCATACCGAACCTTAGTGGGTGGAGTCATCTCCACACAATTACACCATGAACCAAGAGGTATCTTTTATAGTTTGGGACGTGCTTTTTGTGAAATCTACTCAAAATAATTTAAAATTTTATCTTGGCAAACAGCAAATCAGAAATTCGAGCAAAGTATTGTATTGTACCTTCCCTTGGTACATTTGGGAGGTCTTTAGAATGCTTCTAGACATAACTTCAACCTCTTTGTATTTCCTTTTTGCAACAGTTTATAAGATAAGCTAAACAGTTATAGTCGAAGTACATCAAACAGAAGTTGAGATTGACATAATTTTTTGTTCGCAACAACATAGTCGTGTACTTCTTTCCTCAGCATATAGTTGATGTCAATCTTTGGTCATATGGGAGCATCTAGGCGGAGGCGGCAATGGCGTGGGCTGCATCAACAGTGGATTCACAATGCAGGCTGGAGTAGGGTTGGGAGTGACCTTCACCAGATAAGGAAACCATTCGTCACCATGGATTAGAGCAGGGGAGGAACTATGCCTTTGGTCCTGGCCCAAGTAATATGTACACATCATTGATTGTGCTTTGACCATGCCACCTCACCGCTCCACCTCACCGCTTTTGCTAACGCTCCACGCCTCCTCCAACCACTGACCACACCTAGATGTCGTGCATCCCTCGTTTCGAGCATGCAGCCAATTGGAATTGTGACATTGCTTCTGGCCATGCACAAGTGTGATGCCCTCGTAATCATTCGTCTCCTTTAAAAATTACTAGCTTCTGATTCTTAAATTCCCTTTGATTCAACTCCACTTGTTTTCATTCTTCAGACAATTTATTAATGGTTTCGTTGTCAGGACGAGACTTTGACCTGCCATAAAATTGATGTTGTTAGGTCCATACTCAGAAGTACTTATATGTAGTTGTGATTTCGTATCACAAACATTACGCACTAATAATTTATTTTTTGGCTAAAGGGTTTGTTCTAATGTTACTAAATACTCAATGTATTCTGGAACAGAGGATGTGTTAGTAAAATTCATATCGGTCAAATGATCTTATTCATTCAGTTTAATATAAATTGCTTGAGATGGCGAGGAAACAAGAGGTACTTGATTGTTTCTCGGTCCAAAAGATCATTAGGAGTAGAAAAAAACATAATTTTTCAGGCAAACCCATGGAATCTGAAGAGTAATACAGATAGAGATATCAATTCATTACACAAAATACACAATACACCATAATACCTATAGTACAATCCATGTCTAATTACAATTTATGCAATAGTACACACAATTTATATAATATACTCCCTCTGTTCATAATGCAGTGCATATAGATTTTCTACAAAGTCAGACTTGACACATTTTGACCAAGTTTAAATAAAAACTATTTGCATATACAACACAAAATCTATACAATATGAAAGCATGTCTTGTGATGTATCTAATCATATGTATTTGGTATTCTAGATGTACATATTTTTGTCTACAGACATGGTCAAAGTTAATAACGTTTGACTTCTCAAAATATCTATATACACTAAATTTTGAAATGGAGGGAGTAATAGCTAATGTAATTAGACGTTGAGGTGGACATGCTCCCAGCCGTCAAAGTCATGGGCGAGGAAGGGTCTCCGTGGGAGGTCAGCCACTGTCGGGGCTAGCTGTGTCGCGTCGTCCATGCCATGCCACCCCAGATCCATTTTAAACCAATGAGGAAGAAGGGAGAAATGTCGGATGGCGGCATGCTCTCCGTGCTCCCCTGATGTATCTCCCCGGTAGGAAGAAGGTGACTTGGCAGGGCTGTGTCTTTGGCCTTGTTACACCGCCGTACCAGGTTTGGGAGTTTGGGATGGAAAGCCAGCAACAGTGAAGGAGGTTGGCCACTACGTGCTTCTTCCTGGCCGGGCCATCGAACCACTGGAAAGAGGAGAGCTCTTGTATCTTTATTGTCTGTGGTGGTAGTGGTGTTGATATGTAGTGGATCAAGTATGTAGTGGATTAGTACAAGTTACCGAGCAAACGGAAACAAAATGAAACTAATACGAATTGCAAGAATATAGTAATCCCATCATGGGGCAGAGAAGATTCCATGGAATCAGTTCAAATAAACAATAAAGAATACGTTCAGCAAATAACAAAAATATTGTACACTAACCAGATCAGGAAATCATGGAGAAGTCTTAAAAGAGAGGTGGATATGATTCTAGGGCAGTGCATTCATCTCCATGACAGCAAAAGAATGCCGAAGAGTCAAATTTTGGTCTCATTCTACAATCCAAAATTCTAACAAACAAACTACAGTAAACATGATTACAAATATACGAACCACTGGAATAGAATTTTAGAAGTGAGAAAACGGTGACAAACTCCCTCTAAATGTAGGCATTGGCTCAAACAAATTGTTGGCAACTCATATACAGGTAAAGCGTGAAGCAAGAGAGAGAAAACTTAATAACTGGATTGCTACACAAAGATGCCTTGTACAGAATCCATACATGTTTTTGCTAGGGGAAAACTAGAGAAACGTTGTAGCATTTGGTACAGCAGCAAACATTTCTGACCCTTGTAGAACTAGCACATGCCAGTGACAAGCGCTCATAAGTGCATGTGCCACTGGTAATTGCAAAATTGCCAGTGACGAAAATAAAGTAAGTAACCAGCAAAAGTTCCGCACAATACAGGAGCGTTCTGGTCAAATATCAGCACGTATTTCTCTCGTCAGTTACTAGTGACAAGCATTTTGTGTACTCCTGCTGTTTCAAAATAGAAGTCTTTTTAGAGATTTCAATATGGATTACATATGGAACAAAATTAGTGTAGTTCATATAAATCCGTATGTAGTTCATATTGGAATCTCTAAAAAGACTTATATTTAGGAACGGCTGTAATACTAGTCACCGTTAAGGTGGTGGTTATAAATGTTTCAGCTGTAGTGAACAAGCATGCTTTTCTCTTGTTTGCCAAAAGTAAAAAAGAATGCTTCTATTAAATCAAATGTCAAATGGTGCTCAAACTTAACCAAAATGCTCTCTAAATTGTGCAAAACTTACTGGAGTTTTCTAAATGTTTGTGTTCAGTTTGAATATTGAACCCAAAATTTGATGCTTGAACTAAACATGCATGTTGAGTTAATTGCACAAAACGACCATATTTTGGGGTATCGTTTGCAGAAAACCACGTGGTCACTAATTTTTGCAAAAAACACCGCACATTCAGTAATCTTTTTTCGGAAAGCACTAATCGAGTGATTTAGATCGTTTAATCACTTTCTGACAAGTGGGACCGAATTGTCGGGAGCTGACTTGGCAAAACATTTACATATACACCCTTAGATCTTAAAAATAAAAGCATCGACCACCTCCCCCCTCCCCCTTGGACAGCAGCTCCTTCCTCACGCGCAGCAGCTGGTGGGCCCACCGGTCGACGAGCCGTGCGATAGTGCAAGACATCTCCCCGCACACGCCGGCCATCGCCGCAACCACGAGGGCCAGCAACGCACTGTCGTTGTCGGCCACGAGCCTCCGCACGCCCTCGAGCCACGCCACCTAGTCCTTCTCTGGCGCGCGCCACAGTGTGGATTCAGGCGAACAGCGGCACGGACATGGCGGTAGGGTTGACCAGCGCCGCGGTCATGGCCGTTGTCCTGGAGGCAGAGAGAGGATGAGCTGCATGAGAGAGTGAGAAGGGAGAAGGGAGATATACAAGGGAGGAAGAGGGGGCGGTGGTGGTTCCCGGCGCACTGGTGAACTGGCGGCGGCGAGCTGTGGGGGTAGCTGAGGACGCCCAGATCCGATCGTGGAGGCGGTTGGCGGAGCTCCGGCCGCCGGGGCTCCTTGGATGCGGCAGCGGAGCAGTTGTTGACCTGTAGGACAGCACAGCCAGGAGAGAAAAGAGGTCACGAGGAGAAGAAAAGAAAAAGGAGGAGGAAGAAGATGGTAGGCAGGGCAGCGGCGGTCGCTGGTGGCGAGGTCCCCGGAGCGCCACAGGGGTTGGGCAGCTCGGCCACTCCCGATCCAGATGGGATCTAGGCGAGGAGGCGCGCTGCAGTTGTGCACAGCCAGAGGTGGGGTGTTGATTGCACTATTTTTAGATCTAGGAGTGTTTACATCAATTTGTGCCAAGTCAGCATATTACAATCGGGGCCCATCTGTTGGGAAAGTGCTTAAATAGGCTAAATTCCCTAATCAGTGTTTTCTGAAAAAAGATTACTGAATGCGCGGTGGTTTTTGCAAATAATTAGTGACCTCGTCATTTTTTGCAAACGATGCCCCAAATGTGGTGGTTTTGTGCAGTTAACTCTACATGTTAGTATTATATATGTCGTTTGCATTTTTTGCCTAACATTTCAGGTTGAAACTCAGAAGATAGGTCCCAAATCATCAGTAAGAAAGAGTTGAGATTTTACATGAATGCTCACCAAGGATATGTGGGGCTGTTCATATTGTTTTGAAAGTTATGCATTTTTATTATTCAACACAATTTAAGTCCTGAAAAAATAAAGCATATTTCTCCTGAACTTCATGCTCAAAAGAGTCATGGACTTGCGAGAATGCCTACTGAATTATTCTTAATTTACAGGAATATTTTCATTATGCACAGTTTAAATTCTGAATGCAAATTTTAGTATGAAAGTAAATAGTCGTGTTTCTCGCAAATCATGTGGCAAAAATAACTGAAAATTTATGAGAATGTTTACAGGATTGTATGTTATTTACTGGGATCTTTTGAAAGTTTATGCATAGAAATTTCTAGATTTGTCAATACTTTAGTTTTACGTTAGAAAAAGGACCGAGTCATTCATTGAAGAAATACATACAAGCTCAAGATTGATCAGGTTAGGTGAAGGGACTAGAAAAATTATATGGACACCATTTCATGGCACTACATAATCCAGTACCAGTGATAATAATCTGAGAGAGAGAGAGAGAGAGAGAGAGTTTAAAAAGCTCGGGTAGGATAATGTAGACTAAACTCAAATTGGCATTATAAATTAAACTCTGCTGCAAACCATTTTTTCTCAATAAACTCCGCTACAAACATATAAGTTCTGAAGGGCAAAATAAACACGTAAAACGTCCAATAGAGCACACAATTATTCTGGGCGGCCGACAGGCATCTTGCATGAGGATGGCCTATTGACCGAGTTTGCAAGCTTACGACCAGCAACCCGAATCTGCTTTGCATTTGCACCTTTTAGCTAGGAAAGTGTGGCGCCCCTTTATTGCTTCGCACTGAGAGATGGCTGTCATTAGAGCGTTATCCATGTCGAGTGGTGCTGGAGGATATCGCGCGCTTCGTGCCCAAGGATAAGAGAAATAAGAGCATGACGCTGTCTTGTTACTTATGTGGTGTGGTGTGGCACATTCGAAGGAGCACAACCGAAGAACATCTGATAGGAAATCACGGTGGCGAACAAAGTTAGAGACGACATTGGCCTCCTGAAGGAGGCAAGAGAGATGTAGTTTGTCTTGTGTATGGGAATGGCCCTATACGGTCCCTGTTGTATTTCCCTTTTCAGTGTACCTTCTTCCTTAGCTGGTCTTATGTTATGCTAATGTACAGTTTCTTTCTGGCAGAGCTCCAACTGATTCCGTAAAAGAAGTGGAAACAGTTCATACAGCCGGCTGAAAAGAACACTTCATTGGACGCGTGCATCATTGTTCGATTGAACTAAATCCTATGGCTGGGACATGCTTTACAGGAAGAAGGGATTCGGGTCATGTATTCACCATAGCGCTTGCAACTTTATATCTTTCCATGTTTTCTTCCTACTCGCAACTCGGCTGCTCCTCCAAAATTGAACACCGAATCCTCCCTCGCTCACTCCCCCGCAGCTCGGCCGGTCCTGACTTTTCTGAGGCCCGGGGGCAAACTTAAAAAATGGGCCCCATCAAGGTTCAAGGCAGCAACTACAACATAGTAAAATTTTCACTCATGTAGATATAAATCACAAAAATTCATTTGATTTCAAACATCCAACTAAACAACGATCTTGGTCTATACACGCACGTCCCATACCATCAGCTCCCACTAACCACACCTGGATAAGCCTAGCATCTAAGTTAGTTAGTTAGCTTGTTTGTTGAGCTTTATGTGGAACAACCAGCGTTGTATATATTTATACGGGTGATCAATGCATCAGTACAGTTCTGACCCATTCTGTGTCTTTGTCTTCTACAATTAGCAAATCAAGTCTTGTAATACATCATAGACATGTACTACACGATAAGAGTTTTTTAGGCACCATTTTACAATACCACAACGGTGCGAACACCTGAATTGTTGGCGGAGAAAAGAAGAAATCAAACTATTCAGTTCCTAATACCACAGATATCGCTATGGTCCTCCCGCGTCCCACCGTCGATTTTGTATCTTAAGCAGACGAGAGGACCAGTTAGGGTGTCCAAATTAAAAAAAAGTACAAAGATCAATCAAATGGAAAAAGGACTGAGAATTTACAAGAACCTTTTGAAGCGTTCTTTGTCCTGGTTGCAAAGCAAATGGAGCTGATGAGGTGCTGCGTGCCTGCCCCTGATGCTGCCCACCGGATGGGAGTGCGTATTGGCAGTGTGCTGGAGGAAAGGAATGAGGAGTCCATAAAAAAGTGAGATGGAAAAGGTCTAAGGAAACACCATAATCAATTCTTTGCAAGAGGAACAAACTTGAAGGAGAGACAGATGACGGGAGAATAAATGTATACTGTACGGTGCGTCACTGAGTAAATCGATGGTTGACCTCACGTTCACGTGGCCCGCGTCCGTGTAGGCTAGCTGATTGGGCCATGGTTTTAGTGCTTGTCTCAATTAACCCTCGATCCATTTGAGAAAACGATGGGCTGAACAAAAAACGATGTACTAGTATACCCAGTACGTACTAGAGCAACTAATCACCGAGTACTACTTCGGGAGCCCTGTGGGCGGGTTCTAATTGAGAGACAACTTTTTCCCCGAAAAACCTGGAGCCTTGGGAAAGGCGAGTAGAGTTAGGGTGGCCTCGCGGCAGCGCACGTTGACCCCTCGACGGGGAGCGACTGTGGTTGGGCAGGAGATGGCGACGTCGACTGATCCGGAAAAGGGGAAGACACCCTTGTCGCCGAGGGCGGCTAGGGCAAAGCTGGCAGAGGCGTTGGGGAAACTTGACATCACCGATGAGGAAGCAATGCCTCTAGTCTTGGACGATCTTGAGGAGGGAGAACAGGAGAAGTGGATGCTGGCAGGTAAGGTCCTTCATCGCAACGTGTTCCACATCCAAACAATCTCCAACGCTCTTCGGCCGGCATGGGGCAACCCGAAAGGGCTAGCCTTCAAATTTGTTGGGGAAAACACTTTTGTGGCGGATTTTGCTACAAAGAGAGATCACGATCGCGTGTGGGAAGGCTCACCATGGCATGCCATTAAGAATGTTGTGATCCTCTCGGAGTTCGAGGAGTGTATGCGACCTTCTGAATTGAGGTTTGACAAGCTGCAGTTATGGGCGAGAGTCATGAATCTTCCCTTTAATCTTCGTGATGATAAGTGGAGCGTTTCGATAGTGGGTCAGATTGACAAGAATGCTACGACAGTCCAGTTTGATCACATGGCCGGTTTTCTCAAGGCTATGGTTACTGTTGATGTGCATAAGCCCTTGAGGAGATGGATCCTGATAGAGTCTAAGAGGAGGAAGTGCACTGTTCTGTACGACATCCTTTATGAGAACATGCCGCACTTCTATTTTTCGTGTAGCAGATTGGGTCACTTGGATTTGTACTGCCCTACTCCTGGAACTCGGGATGCTAATGGTGATCTCCCTTTTGGAAGGGGGCTACATGCTCCAGAGGACAGGAAGCGGAATGGGTCAAGGGAGGGCTCGACGACAAGGGAGCAGTCAGGCTCCCAGAGTAAAAAAGCTGAAACTAGACAGTCGAGCACTGCTGCCAAAGGAGGGACAGAGGTAACATCCCCACTAAAAGTGAACCATAGTCAGAACAAGCGGAAAGGGGGACCTCAAGGTCAGAAGCAGATATACAGGAGAGTGGAAACTTATGAATTGTCCTCATACTGATGGCATTAACGTTGATGGAAGGGTCGCCCCTAGTGGCGAGATTGTGATGGACGAGGAAAAGTAAACTGATGCTGGATGGGAACAAAAGAGGATATTCGCAAAAAAAGGGGAACACAAGAAGAAGAAACCCACTCCGAGTAACTCGGATTCTTCGGGAGCGGCTGCGGAGTAGCCCCGCCAGCGACAATGAGTGTTTTAAGTTGGAACTGCCGGGGGCTTGGGAACCCAGCGACAGTTCGTGAGCTTTGCAACATAGTGAAGCAGGAAGGCCCCAGTCTCCTCTTTGTGATGGAGACGAAGATCTCGGCAAATCAGGTGGAAAGCTTGAAGAATCAGCTTGGTTTTGCAGGTTGTTTTGCGGTGAATAGTAAAAGTTTAAGTGGGGGAATTGACATGTTTTGATCAGCTGAAGTTGAAGTTGAGTTTAAGAACTTTAGCTCGATCCACATTGATGTGTTGGTCAGGAATAGTACTCGAAACTCTATGGAGTGGAGAGTCACGGGTTTCTATGGTGCACCGCGTGTTGAGGATAGGCATCATAGCTAGAGGTTTCTTCGCACGTTATTTGCTACTAATCACGAGCGTGGCTTTGTGTTGGTGACTTCAATGAAACCATGTTTGCTTATGAATATTTCTCGCGTGCGGCTCGACCAGAATGGCAGATGAGAGCATTCAGAGAAGCACTTGATGATTGCTCACACCTTGACATGGGCTGGACTGGAGCGGAGTATACTTGGGATAATGGGCAGGCCGGTGAGTCTAATGTTAAAGCCAGGCTCGATAGGGGTTTTGGAAACCCCCAACTCACCCAAATGTTCCCACACACTATTGTTCGTCATATTAGCACAACAGAGTCCGAGCAATGCTTTGTGTTGGTCGACCTACGTGAGAATTTGACGGAACCGCGGCATCAGACTGCTCAGCAGTTCCGTTATGAAGATGTATGGCAAACACACTCTGAGTACGGCCAACTTGCGCTCAACGAGTGGCAAAAAGGTGCTGGCCAGAGAGGCTTAGCGGGTGTGGCTGATACTCTACACGACATGCAAGCTAAGCTTGCTGCTTGGGGTGTGAAGGTGAAGGAAATATGCCCTAGAGGCAATAATAAAGTTATTATTTATTTCCTTATATCATGATAAATGTTTATTATTCATGCTAGAATTGTATTAACCGGAAACTTAGTACATGTGTGAATACATAGACATAGTGTCACTAGTATGCCTCTACTTGACTAGCTCGTTAATCGAAGATGGTTGAGTTTCCTAGCCATGGACATGAGTTGTCATTTGATTAACGGGATCACATCATTAGGAGAATGATATTATTGACTTGACCCATTCCGTTAGCTTAGCACTTGATCGTTTAGTATGTTGCTATTGCTTTCTACATGATTTATACATGTTCCTATGACTATGAGATTATGCAACTCTCGTTTACCGGAGGAACACTTTGTGTGCTACCAAATGTCACAACGTAACTGGGTGATTATAAAGGTGCTCTACAGGTGTCTCCGAAGGTACTTGTTGGGTTAGCGTATTTCGAGATTAGGATTTGTCACTCCGATTGTCGGAGAGGTATCTCTAGGCCCACTCGGTAATGCACATCACTATAAGCCTTGCAAGCATTGCAACTAATGAGTTATTTGCGGGATGATGTATTATGGAACGAGTAAAGAGACTTGCCGGTAACGAGATTGAACTAGGTATTGAGATACCGACGATCGAATCTCGGGCAAGTAACATACCGATGACAAAGGGAACAACGTATGTTGTTATGCGGTCTGACCGATAAAGATCTTCGTAGAATATGTAGGTGCCAATATGGGCATCCAGGTTCCACTATTGGTTATTGACCAAAGAGGTGTCTCGGTCATGTCTACATAGTTCTCAAACCCGTAGGGTCCGCACGCTTAACGTTCGTTGACGATATAGTACTATGAGTTATGTATGTTGGTGACCGAATGTTGTTCGGAGTTTCGGATGAGATCACGGATATGACGAGGAACTCCGAAATGGTCCAGAAGTAAATATTGATATGTGGATAGTAGTGTTTGATCTCCGGAAGGGTTCCGGAATCCATCGGAAGGGGTTCCGGATGTTTCCCGAAATGTTTGGGCACGAGAACACTTTATCTGGGCCAAAGGGGAAAGCCCACGAGTTTTTTGGAAATCGCAAAAGGAAGTTTTTCAGAGTCAAGAGGCCAGATGCCAGGGTCCCTGGCGTCTGGGTCAAGACGCCGGGAACCCTGGCGTCTGGCCCTGGAGTCCGAGAAGGACTCTTGCCTTTCGGGTGAAACCGACTTTGTGGAGGCTTTTGCTCCAAGTTTCGACCCCAAGGCTCAACATATAAATAGAGGGGTAGGGCTAGCATCCAAGACACATCAAGAAACACCAAGCCGTGTGCCGGCAACCCCGTCCCCTCTAGTTTATCCTCCGTCATAGTTTTCGTAGTGCTTAGGCGAAGCCCTGCGGAGATTGTTCTTCACCAACACCGTCACCACGCTGTCGTGCTGCCAGAACTCATCTACTACTTGGCCCCTCTTGCTGGATCGAGAAAGGCGAGGATGTCATCGAGCTGAACACGTGCAGAACTCGGAGGTGTCGTGCGTTCGGTACTTGGATCGGTCAGATCGTGAAGACGTACGACTACATCAACCGCATTGATAAAACGCTTCCCCTTACGGTCTACGAGGGTACGTAGACAACACTCTCCCCTCTCGTTGCTATGCATCACCATGATCTTGCGTGTGCGTAGGAAAATTTTGAAATTACTACGTTCCCCAACAGTGGCATCCGAGCCAGGTTTTATGTGTTGATGTTATATGCACGAGTAGAACACAAGTGAGTTGTGGGCGATACAAGTCATACTGCTAACCAGCATGTCATACTTTGGTTCGGCGGTATTGTTGGATGAAGCGTCCCGGACCGACATTACGCGTACGCTTACACGAGACTGGTTCTACCGACGTGCTTTGCACACAGGTGGCTGGCGGGTGTCAGTTTCTCCAACTTTAGTTGAACCGAGTGTGGCTACGCCCTGTCCTTGAGAAGGTTAAAACAACACTAACTTGACGAACTATCGTTGTGGTTTTGATGCGTAGGTTAGTACGGTTCTTGCTCAGCCCGTAGCAGCCACGTAAAACTTGCAACAACAAAGTTGAGGAGGTCTTGCTTGTTTTTGCAGGGCATGTTGTGATGTGATATGGTCAAGGCATGATGTTAATTTTGTTGTATGAGATGATCATGTTTTGTAACCGAGTTATCGGCAACTGTCAGGAGCCATATGGTTGTCGCTTTATTGTATGCAATGCAATCGTCCTGTAATGCTTTACTTTGTCACTAAGCGGTAGCGATAGTCATAGAAGCATAAGTTGGCGAGACGACAACGATGCTACGATGGAGATCAAGGTGTCGCGCCGGTGACGATGGTGATCATGACGGTGCTTCGAAGATGGAGATCACAAGCACAAGATGATGATGGCCATATCATATCACTTATATTGATTGCATGTGATGTTTATCTTTTAAGCATCTTATCTTGCTTTGATTGACGGTAGCATTATAAGATGATCTCTCACTAAATTATCAAGGTATAAGTGTTCTCCCTGAGTATGCACCATTGCGAAATTTCTTCGTGCTGAGACACCACGTGATGATCGGGTGTGATAGGCTCTACGTTCAAATACAACGGGTGCAAAACAGTTGCACACACAGAATACTCAGGTTAAACTTGACGAGCCTAGCATATAACAGATATGGCCACGGAACACTGAGACCGAAAGGTCGAGCGTGAATCATATAGAAGATATGACCAACATAGTGATGTTCACCATCGAAACTACTCCATCTCACGTGATGATCGGACATGGTTTAGTTGATTTGGATCAGGTGATCATTTAGATGATTAGAGGGATGTCTATCTAAGTGGGAGCTCTTAAGTAATATGATTAATTGAACTTCAATTTATCATGAACTTAGTCCTGGTAGTATTAGCATATCTATGTTGTAGATCAATAACTCGCGTTTAGCTCCCCTGTTTTATTTTTGATATGTTCCTAGAGAAAACTAAATTGAAAGATGATAGTAGCAATGATGTCGACTAGGTCCGTGATCTGAGGTTTATCCTCATTGCTGCACAGAAGAATTATGTCCTTAATGCACCGCTAGGTGACAGACCTATTGTAGGAGCAGATGCAGACGTTATGAACGTTTAGCTAGCTCAATATGATGACTACTTGATAGTTTAGTGCACCATGCTTAACGGCTTAGAATTGGGACGTCAAAGACGTTTTGAACGTCATGGACCATATGAGATGTTTCGGGAGTTGAAGTTAATATTTCAAGAAAATACCAGAGTTGAGAGATATGAAGTCTCCAACAAGTTTTATAGCTAAAAGATGGAGGAGAATAGCTCAACCAGTGAGCATGTGCTCAGATTGTCTGGGTACCACAATTGCTTGAATCAAATGGGAGTTAATCTTCCATATAAGATAGTAATTGACAAAGTTCTCTAGTCACTATCACCAAGTTACTAAAACTTAATGACGAACTATAATATGAAAGGGATGACGAAAGTAATTCCCATGCTCTTCGTGATGCTGAAATCGACGAAGGTAGAAATCAAGAAAAGCATCAAGTGTTGATGGTTGACAAGACCACTAGTTTCAAGAAAAGGGGCAAAGGGAAGAAGGGGAACTTCAAGAAGAATGGAAAGCAAGTTGCTTCTTGAGTGAAGAAGCCCAAGTCTAGACCTAAGCCTGAGACTAAGTGCTTCTACTTCAAAGGGACTGGTCACTGGAAGAGGAACTACCCCAAGTATTTGGCGGATAATAAGGATGGCAAAGTGAACGAAAGTATACTTGATATACATGTTATTGATGTGTACTTTACTAGTGTTTATAGCAACCCCTCGGTATTTGATACTGGTTCAGTTGCTAAGATTAGTAACTCGAAACGGAAGTTGCAGAATGAACAGAGACTAGTTAAGGGTGAAGTGATGATGTGTGTTGGAAGTGGTTCCAAGATTGATATCATCATCATCGCACACTCCCTATACTTCGGGATTAGTGTTGAACCTAAATAAGTGTTATTTGGTGTTTGCATTGAGCATGAATATGATTTGGTCATGTTTATTGCAATACAGTTATTCATTTAAGTTAAAGAACAATTGTTGTTCTGTTTACATGAATAAAACCTTCTATGGTCATACACCCAATGAAAATGGTTTGTTGGATCTCGATCGTAGTGATACACATATTCATAATATTGAAGCCAAAAGATGAAAAGTTTATAATGATAGTGCAACTTATTTGTGGCACTGCCGTTTAGGTCATATTGGTGTAAAGCGCATGGAGAAACTGCATGCTGATGGGATTTTGGAATCACTTGATGCTTGTGAACCATGCCTCATGGGCAAGATGACTAAGACTCCGTTCTCCGGAACAATGGAGCGAGCAAATAACTTATTGAAAATAATACATACTGATGTATGCGATCCGATGAGTGTTGAGGCTCGCGGCGGGTATCGTTATTTTCTGAACTTCACAGATGATTTGAGCAGATATGGGTATATCTACTTGATGAAACATGAGTCTGAAACATTTGAAAAGTTCAAAGAATTTCAGAGAGAAGTAGAGAATCATCGTAAACAAGAAAATAAAAGTTTCTACGATATGATCGCAGATTAAAAATATTTGAGTTACGAGTTTGGCCTTCAATTAAAACAGTGTGGAATAGTTTCACAAACTCATGCCACCTGGAACACCACAGCATAATGGTGTGTCCGAACATTATAACCTTACTTTATTGGATATAGTGCAATCTATGATGTTTCTTACCGATTTACCACTATCGTTTTGGGGTTATGCATGAGAGACAGCTGCATTCATGTTAAAAAGGGCACCATCTATATCCGTTGAGATGACACCGTATGAACTGTGGTTTAGCAAGAAACCAAAGTTGTCATTTCTTAAAGTTTGGAGTTGGGATGCTTATGTGAAAAACTTTCAACCTGATAAGCTCGAACCCAAATCGGAGAAATGTGTCTTCATAGGATACCCAAAGGAGACTGTTGGGTACACCTTCTAATCACAGATCCGAAGGCAAAATATTCGTTGCTAAGAATGGATCCTTTCTAGAGAAGGAGTTTCTCTCGAAAGAAGTGAGTGGGAGGAAAGTAGAACTTGATGAGGTAACTGTACCTGCTCCCTTATTGAAAAGTAGTTCATCACAGAAACCGGTTCCTATGACACCTACACCAATTAGTAAGGAAGCTAATGATGATGATCATGAAACTTCAGATCAGGTTACTACTGAACCTCGCAGGTCAACCAGATTAAGATCCGCACCAGAGTGGTACGGTAATCCTGTTCTGGAGGTCATGTTACTTGACCATGACGAACCGACGAACTATGAGGAAGCGATGATGAGCCCAGATTCCGCAAAATGGCTTGAGGCCATGAAATCTGAGATGGGATCCATGTATGAGAACAAAGTATGGACTTTGATTGACTTGCCCAATGATCGGCGAGTCATTGAGATTGATAGAGGCAAAGGTGTCCCGATGTTTCGATGAGATAGCAATCGTTTTCTGTGGGAGTCGACTTTGACGATCTGACTACGAACGTGCGAAGACGTCGCGCCTTAGCAATCGCTAAACCAACTTCTGAGGGGTTATTGACCACGCCGGAGCATGATCAACCTGACCACGAGGGTCTATTTCCTGAGAGCAAATGAAGAACAAGCAAGAAACTGAGATTGCAATCTGGATATTGTGAATAAAAGAGGAAAGCTTTATTAATGAAGGTGGGGTTCTGTGACGCCTTGGTCTGGTCGTTGAACATAAACAAAGTACGCGAAGTTGCAGCTATGTCGAACTTTTGATCTAAACAAAACCCAAGGAAAAAGCTACTAGATGGATCTACTTATATAGGAGCAAGCGGTGGCGGCCAAGGAGGTGGGAGGACGTCCCAAGGCAGCCTAAAACTAACCCTAGGTCGTACAAGGCCAATGGGCCCAAGTGGAGTTGACGTAACACCTTTGGACTTGTAGTTTGACTCGGATTCTGCTGCAGCATCAGATTGTTTCGTCCATAACTCAACGCTCCCGACGAATTTTAAGGTGAATCCAATTGGGTTGCAAAGTTCACGAAATCTATTTTCCAACAAAAAAAGAATCAACCAATTTGGAGTCTGTATGAAAAAGTTATTGACGTTTTGAGTCGTATGTCTGTGCTGTCCGAATCTGAGTCCAGAACGTGAGAGACTTGGACTCTATCTTCTCTTGGGCCAAAAGTGACGTGAGAAAACTTTTTGAACAGCAGGTAAACATCTCTTTCTCCCTTATCTTCATATGTGGATTGTACAAATGTCCCATACACCTGCAATTAGACATGGCACAAAAGTTTGTGAAGTATTTTTGTCCTGGATGACATAAATAAATTATTGCATAGTTTGCATTAGAAATCACGTCACAAATATACATGTATGCAATATTTTCGGTTGTATCCAAGGTAGTCATGTCCTCATCATCCTCCCCTTCTTGAAAACAAAGCCGTCCTCGGCGTTGCTTAATCTGAAATGTGGCTAACAAAAGAGACAAGGTGTACATGTTGTATATGTATATGTCATCCATTTTAACTTCCCCTGGATTTTGCACATATGACACATGTATACATGAGTAACTTTCATAGTTAATAAAATATAAAGCCAATACATTATCACAAGAAGTAGAAGGCATGAAAGTATTGCAACTCAGTTTGCACATATAAGTGAAGCTCTTATTTATATGAAAAGATTGACAATATTCATTATTAAACCATCCCAACATTGGTGAATAAACCTTATTTGCATCAAATTTACATGCTACAACATGCAATAAGTCATTTGACACAGAATCATCACCAAGATTAGAGGTCATATCAAAATGAGTAAACATTGGTTCTTTTGCATCAACAGTTAATTCATTGGGTGCACTCAAAATTGTTGGTATTTTAGTTGTTTGATCACATGACGCATTCATGACAGTAACATGATTATCTAAAATAGGTGATGCGCTCAAATCAACAGGTAACTCAACACATGATGTATTCAAGTTAACTAGGCATGCATCATTCTCATGTGAAGTTATATCATCAATATCTTTACAGTTACCTTGTCTCAAAGATGTAGCTGATGTAGGTACAGATGATGGCAATGTACCATCCTCTTGAGATGATGTCGCGCTCACAATCTGTGGTGTGGCTGCTCTAGTAGGTGCAACAGTGGAGGAACCAAGCGGTGGTGGTGAGCATGAACTGGCATAGTAGTTGTTGTAGTCACCCAATGCGTCCTCCGGTAACTGTCTCTCAAAGGTACAAGCACAAACATATATACCTGTAATGCAACAAGGAATATACTGAAATCGTGCCTGCATATCATCGTTCAAACCACCAAAAAATCTATTCATTGTATCATCCATAGATTCTTCTATGTCACAATGATGCATATAAGATTTGAACTCTTGGTAGTAAGCATGAACAATGTTGTTGCCTTGTTTAAATTGTTCAAATTTGCGAAGCAATTCATGACGATAGTAAGGAGGGAACAATTGTTGTCTCATTACATCTTTCAAATCTTTCCAAGTTGTGGGTTGGTTAACAATGTTTTTTTACAATGCACACTCCACCAAACAGAAGCAAAACCAGTAAATGCTCTAGTGGCAACTCATACTCGCCCATGTTCAGAAAAGTCATGGTGACTAAAAACTTGTTCAACTTCAAGCTCCCAAGCTAGATAAATAGCAGGATTAAATCTACCCTCAAATGACGGTAAAGAGATAACCTGACCATGTGTTTGTGTGTGTTGTCCCAACTCTCGTGATGGTGATGATGTGTCCGTCGTCCAAGAATTTCTATCTCCGGAACCTGTCATGATTAGTAGAAACAAGAAACAAAATTCGAGAATAATGTTCCGATGAACTACTAGGATGTGGTTGTAAAGTGCTCATAGTAAAGCAAATATCAATATCTTACAAGTTCTTACCATGCGGCAGGTGGTGTCAGGCAACCAGCGGTGTCAAATAACTCTGAAGATTGTGTAAAGAAATTGCCAGGAGAACGTACGTATACACGGTGTAAAAATATATGGAGCTGGTTTGGCTATATATGGTAGCAAAAGATTAGCAATAATCAATTCAGAGATGCAATATTGAATAAACGCTCAACGATGGTACTGTGCTGGTCCTAGGCTAGACCGGACTAGAGACGCGAGCCTAGAACACTAATGAGGTCACGGCGTAGCACAACTAGCATCAATGAAGGATAATAAGTAGCTCTGGACAGCAGGATATAAGTGAAGATCACAACGGCAGTAAAGATAATGATGAAAAACAACTGCCAAGCAGGATATACAACAACTCTCTCTCCAATTTTCCTCTTGAAAAGTTTGAGCCAATTTTCTGATAACGTTTTTCAAGGAATGCTACTAACTCAAGCTTTCCAATACAAAAAGAATCACTCAATTCCGAGTTGATATGAGGAGTCAAAAAATTCTAAAACTGGTTTGAAAAACTGGAATAAGCTGTGTTCACCAACTTTGGAGGGAAAAAAGACCTATTTAGAAGCCGATTTTGAGGTGCCAAATATTGAACATGCTTCTGCAACTATTTAGATGCGGCTCGTCTCTAGCTTTAATTTGAGTACTCGCGGAGCCAAAACGGACTTCGTATGAGGAAGTTATGCCTGTTTTACTGAACAATGCACAAAACAGATTCCAATACGAATTCAGCTACGAGATTGAGTCTAGATAGATCCGAACTTTGTTTTTTTTCTCTCTTTTTTCTCACACTTTTTTCCTTTTCTTTCTCTCTTTTTTCTTTGACTTTTTTACTTTTTTCTCTCTTTTTTCTCTCTCCTCTTTCCAAACAAACTAGATAAGATGCAGATTGGATCAAGTGAAGATGTGAACGATCTCAACTATGATTATGACAATGAACGGTGGGTAGCACGTGGTGGAAATTGATGGATGGATGGTGGTCAACGGAAGGGATAACGATGCATCGGCGGCGTGACTAATGTGAACTGAACTCGAAACTCTAAACGAACTAGACACTAAGACCAGCAACTCGACACGACGATGCAACTGATAATTCAATAATGCAAACAATGAAAAGAAAACTGCAAAGGCTCAGACTGGCTTGCACAAAGGATGAATAGATCTAACTTTTTTTTGTGGCTTTTTCTTGGAAAATAGGTAAGAAATAAATCTAATCTAGGGATAATTGGAAATTCACACCGAGCAACCTGAAAACTGATACCACTTGATAGAGGCAAAGGTGTCCCGATGTTTCGATGAGATAGCAATCGTTCTCTGTGGGAGTCGACTTTGACGATTCGACTACGAACGCGCGAAGACGTCGCGCCTTAGCAATCGCTAAACCAACTTCTGAGGGGTTATTGACCACGCCGGAGCACGATCAACCTGACCACGAGGGTCTATTTCCTGCGAGCAAACGAAGAACAAGCAAGAAACTGAGATTGCAATTTGGATATTGCGAATAAAAGAGGAAAGCTTTATTAATGAAGGTGGGGTTCTGTGACGCCTTGGTCTGGTCGTTGAACACAAACGAAGTACGCGAAGTTGCAGCTATGTCGAACTTTTGATCTAAACAAAACCCAAGGAAAAAGCTACTAGATGGATCTACTTATATAGGAGCAAGGGGTGGTGGCCAAGGAGGTGGGAGGACGTCCCAAGGCAGCCTAAAACTAACCCTAGGTCTTACAAGGCCAATGGGCCCAAGTGGAGGTGACGTAACACCTTTGGACTTGTAGTTTCACTCGGATTCTGCTGCAGCATCAGATTGTTTCGTCCATAACTCAACGCTCCGGACGAATTTTAAGGTGAATCCAATTGAGTTGGAAAGTGCATGAAATCTATTTTCCAACGAAAAAAGAATCAACCAATTTGGAGTCCGTATGAAAAAGTTATTGACGTTTTGGGTTAGGTATGTCTGTGCAGTCCGAATCTGAGTCCAGAACATGAGAGACTTGGACTCTATCTTCTCTTGGGACAAAAGTGACGTGAGAGAACTTTTTGAACAGCAGGTAAACATCTCTTTCTCCCTTATCTTCATATGTGTATTGTACAAATGTCCCATACACCTGCAATTAGACATGGCACAAAAGTTTGTGAAGTATTTTTGTCCTGGATGACATAAATGAATTATTGCATAGTTTGCATTAGAAATCACCTCACAAATATACATGTATGCAATATTTTCGGTTGTATCCAAGGTAGTCATGTCCTCATCATCTTCCCCTTCTTGAAACAAAGCCGTCCTCGGCGTTGCTTAATCTGAAATGTGGCTAACAAAACAGACAAGGTGTACATGTTGTATATGTATATGTCATCCATTTTAACTTCCCGTGGATTTTGCACATATGACACATGTATACATGAGTAACTTTCATAGTTAATAAAATATAAAGCCAATATATTATCACAAGAAGTAGAAGGCATGAAAGTATTGCAACTCAGTTATAAGTGAAGCTCTTATTTATATGAAAATATTGACAATATTCCTCATTAAACCATCCCAACATTGGTGAATAAACCTTATTTGCATCAAATTTACATGCTACAACATGCTTAAATAAGCAAACATGCAATAAGTCATTTGACACAGAATCATCACCATGATTAGAGGTCATATCAAAGGTACAAGCACAAACATATATACCAGTAATGCAACAAGGAATATACTGAAATCGTGCCTGAATGTCATGGTTCAAACCACCAAAAAATATATTCATTGTATCATCCATAGATTCTTCTATGTCACAATGATGCATATAAGATGTGAACTCTTGGTAGTAAGCATGAACAGTGTTGTTGCCTTGTTTAAATTGTTCAAATTTGCGAAGCAATTCATGACGATAGTAAGGAGGGAAAAATTGTTGTCTCATTACATCTTTCAAATCTTTCCAAGTTGTGGGTTGGTTATCAATGTTTTTTTACAATGCACACTCCACCAAACAGAAGCAAAACCAGTAAATCAGGCAAATTGATAAACAAAACTGCATTTCTTAATGGATTTATTAAAGAAGAGTTGTATATGATGCAATCAGAAGGTTTTGTCGATCCTAAAGGTGCTAACAAAATGTGCAAGCTCCAGCGATCCATCTATGGACTGGTGCAAGCATCTTGGAGTTGGAATATACGCTTTGATGAGTTGATCAAAGCATATAGTTTTATACAGACAGCCTATATTTACAAGAAAGTGAGTGGGAGCACTACTAAATTTCTGATAAATATATGTGAATGACATATTGTTGATCGGAAATAATGTAGAATTTTCTGGAAAGCATAAAGGATTATTTAAAAGGAGTTTTTCAAAGAAAGATCTCGGTGAAGCTGCTTACATATTGAGCATCAAGATCTATAGAGATAGATCAAGACGCTTGATAAGTTTTTTCAATGAGTACATACCTTGACAAGATTTTGAAGTAGTTCAAAATGGAACAGTCAAAGAAAGAGTTCTTGCCTGTGTTACAAGGTGTGAAATTGAGTAAGACTCAAAGCCCGACCACGACAAAAAGATAGAAAGAGAATGAAAGTCATTCCCTATGCCTCAGCCATGGGTTCTATAAAGTATGCCATGCTGTGTACCAGATCTATTGTATACCCTACACTGATTTTGGCAAGGGAGTACAATAGTGATCTAGGAGTAGATCACTTGACATCGGTCAAAATTATCCTTAGTGGAATAAGGATATGTTTCACGATTATGGAGGTGACAAAAAGGTTCGTCGTAAAGGTTACGTCGATGCAAGTTTTGACACTGATCCAGATGACTCTAAGTCTCAATCTGGATACATATTGAAAGTGGGAGCAATTAGCTAGAGTAGCTCCGTACAGAGCATTGTAGACATAGAAATTTGCAAAATACATACGAATCTGAATGTGGCAGACCCGTTGACTAAACTTCTCTCACAAGCAAAACATGATCACACCTTAGTACTCTTTGGGTGTTAATCACATAGCAATGTGAACTAGATTATTGACTCTAGTAAACCCTTTGGGTGTTGGTCACATGAGGATGTGAACTATGGGTATTAATCACATGGTGATGTGAACTATTGGTGTTAAATCACATGGTTATGTGAACTAGATTATTGACTCTAGTGCAAGTGGGAGACTGAAGGAAATATGCCCTAGAGGCAATAATAAAGTTATTATTTATTTCCTTATATCATGATAAATGTTTATTATTCATTCTCGAATTGTATTAACCGGAAACTTAGTACAGGTGTGAAAACATAGACAAACATAGTGTCACTAGTATGCCTCTACTTGACTAGCTCGTTAATCGAAGATGGTTGAGTTTCCTAGCCATGGACATGAGTTGTCATTTGATTAACGGGATCACATCATTAGGAGAATGATGTGATTGACTTGACCCATTCCGTTAGCTTAGCACTTGATCGTTTATTATGTTGCTATTGCTTTCTTCATGACTTATACATGTTCCTATGACTATGAGATTATGCAACTCCCGTTTACCGGAGGAACACTTTGTGTGCTACCAAACATCACAACGTAACTAGGTGATTATAAAGGTGCTCTACAGGTGTCTCCGAAGATACTTGTTGGGTTGGAGTATTTCGAGATTAGGATTTGTCACTCCGATTTTCGGAGAGGTATCTCTGGGCCCACTCAGTAATGCACATCACTATAAGCCTTGCAAGCATTGCAACTAATGAGTTAGTTGCGGGATGATGTATTACGTAACGAGTAAAGAGACTTGCCGGTAACGAGATTGAACTAGGTATTGAGATACCGACGATCGAATCTCGGGCAAGTAACATACCGATGACAAAGGAACAACGTATGTTGTTATGCGGTCCGACCGATAAAGATCTTCATAGAATATGTAGGAGCCAATATGGGCATCTTGGTTCCACTATTGGTTATTGACCAGAGAGGTGTCTCAGTCATGTCTACATAGTTCTCGAACCCGTAGGGTCCGCACGCTTAACGTTCGTTGACGATATAGTACTATGAGTTATGTATGCTGGTGACCGAGTGTTGTTCGGAGTTTCAGATGAGATCACGGATATGACGAGGAACTTCGAAATGGTCCGGAAGTAAAGATTGATATGTCGATAGTAGTGTTTGATCTCTGGAAGGGTTCCGGAATCCATCGGAAGGGGTTCCGGATGTTTCCCGAAATCCAGGGTCAAAGGGGAAAGCCCACGAGGTTTTTGGAAAGCGCAAAAGGAAGTTTTGCGGAGTCCAGAGGCCAGACGCCAGGGTCCCTGGCATCTGGGTCTAAATGCCGGGAACCCTGGCGTCTGGCCCTGGAGTCCGAGAAGGACTCTTGCCTTTCGGGTGAAACCGACTTTGTGGAGGCTTTTGCTCCAAGTTTCGACCCCAAGGCTCAACATATAAATAGAGGGGTAGGGCTAGCACCCAAGACACATCAAGAAACACCAAGCCATGTGCCGGCAACCCCGTCCCCTCTAGTTTATCCTCCGTCATAGTTTTCGTAGTGCTTAGGCGAAGACCTGCGGAGATTGTTCTTCACCAACACCGTCACCACGCCGTCGTGCTGCCGGAACTCATCTACTACTTCACCCCTCTTGCTGGATCGAGAAAGGTGAGGACGTCATCGAGCTGAGTGTGTGAAGAACTCGGAGGTGCCGTGCGTTCGGTACTTGGATCGGTCGGATCGTGAAGACGTACGACTACAGCAACCGCGTTGATAAAACGCTTCCGCTTACGGTCTATGAGGGTACGTAGACAACACTCTCCCCTCTCGTTGCTATGCATCACCATGATCTTGCGTGTGCGTAGGAATTTTTTAAATTACTATGTTCCCCAACAGAAGGAATTTGGGTGTCTATCTAGGAAATTCGCAAACTACGCAAGAAACTCGATCGCGTTTGTGCCCGTTCGGTTGGACGGTGCCCGAGCGATGAGGACAGAAATATTGTCAAGCAGCTCCGGGAGGCACTCTGACAAGAGTAGATCTGGATGCGACAGCGATCTAGAGTAACGTATCTTCGAGAAGGGGATCAGAATACGGGCTACTTCCACGCCCAAGCTGTCTAGCGGCAATGTATGAAGAAGATTGAATTGCTTGAAAGGGCAGACATGCGTATATGTCAAATGCCGGAGGAGAATCATGCAGAAGTCCAAGAGTTTTACCATGCTTTATATACTACTCATGGTTTTCGGCCCATGGATGATCTTCTCGATTATGTTCCTCCCAGGGTTACTGACCATATGAATGACCGGCTGGATATGCCTTACACGGCCGAGGAAGTCAGGACGGCGCTCTTCCAGATGGCTCCGTCGAAGGCACCGTGGGTGGATGGTTTCACGGTGGTTTTTTTTTTCAGAGACACTGGTCTCTGCTGAAATATGATATAGTTCCGTCCGTCTTGGATTTTTTGAATGGGGGAGTTCTACCCGAGGGGATGAATGACACGTCTATCACCTTGATACCGAAGGTACGACACCCGCATTGAATCTCTCAGTATCGGCCCATTTTCCTTATGGTCTGTGTTGTACAAGTTTGCCCCAAAATGCATTACCAATAGGATGAGGGAATTTATGGGTGAGATCATAAGAGAAGAGCAAAGCGCGTTTTTTCCTGGGCGCATGATAACAGATAATGTGCTCATTACATATGAAAGTGTCCATGCAATGAGAAAAAAAGGGAAGAACAGTGTTTGTGCAATCAAACTCGACATGATGAAAGCATACGACCGAGTAGAATGGCATTATCTGGAAGCTATCTTGTTGAGATTGGGGTTCGGTTTATAGTTTGTTAGATTGATTATGAAATGTGTCACTTCTGTCAGGTTTACTGTTCGTGTGAATGGGGAGTTATTGCCATATTTTACACCCTCAAGAGGTTTTTGTCAAGGGGACCCCGTTTCACCGTATTTGTTCCTTCGTGTGCGAAGGGTTCACTTCTCTGTTTAATTTTTATGGAGGTGTCAATATTGACAGAGGAATTGAGTTAGCTATCAATCGCCTTGGGTAAACCACCTACCCTTTGCGGACGATAGTCTCCTTTTTATGAATGCAAAGGCGTCCAGTGCACTCAGGTTGAATGAGGTGCTACAAATCTATGGTGACTGTTCCGGTCAGTGTGTTAACAGAGACAAGAGCTCGGTCTACTTCAATCCTAACATGGCTGAACCAGTCTGCCAGACGTTGAAGGCAGCTTTGAGCATCTTGGCTCAAGCTTTCAATAAACGCTATCAGGGACTCCCAACTGCCGTTGGTCATATCACTAGTGGAACATTTGAATATCATGGAGAGAGGATTAGAAGCAAACTACAAGGAGGAACGGAAAGGCTCATTTCATGCGTCGGTAGAGAGTTCAAGTTAAAGGCCGTGGCCGAAGCAATACCAACACACTCCATGAGTTGCTTCAAGCTCACTAAGAAGGTCTGGAAAGGCTTTTCTTCAATAATGGCTAGATATTGGTGGAGTAGCTCAATCGATTGCAGATCGCTACAATGGATTGATTGGCCTTCACTTGCTAAACCCAAGGTTGCTGGAGGGATGGGTTTTCGTAATCTAGAACTGTTTAAAATAGCGTTGCTCGGAAAGCATGGCTGGAATCTGGTTACGAACCCGGAGTCTCTCTATGCTTGCGTCCTCAAGGGCAAGTACTTCCCGCAAAGTCACTTCATGGCGGCAATTGTCCCAGAGTGCGCCTCGGCCACCTGGCAAGCGATCTTCTCGGGAAAACAAGCACTGGAAGCCGGCCTTATAAAGCGAATTGGAGATGGCACTTCAGTGTCCATTTGGCATATAGTTGGGTCCCGGGCCTAATCTCCTTGCGGCCGACCACTCACATCGGTAACCATAATATTACTGGTGTGTCTGAGTTGATCGACGGAGACCGCGGTCTATGAAATGTTAATATGGTGAGACACCATTTTATCGCCCCCGAAGCTGATGCTATTCTCAATATCCCATTGAGGGCTAGAGGAGGAGATGATTCGTGGGCATGGACAGTAGAAAAGTCGGGTATCTACACTTTGAAATCAGCGTACCGCTCTCTCATGACTTTGAACGAGCATTCTGCTCTGAAGGAAGGGATGGTCACGGAATCTTCAGAGAAGCAAAAACAGTTGTGGACAAGACTTTGGAAGCTAAAAGGTGTGCCAAAGGTGCGAGTGTTTTGGTGGCGAGTGCTAAGGGGAATTCTTCCTACTGAGTGCACTTTAAACATAGACACATAGCTGATTTGGCAAGGTGCAAAGTCTGCCTTGATGCGTACGAGGACATATATCATGCATTGATTAAATGCAATCACGCTAGGCTCTTCCGAAGGAGGCGCGGGAATCCTTATCTGTCAAGCTTCTGGAGCTCCATTCAGAAACTTGGTCAAGGGATATTTTGTGTGACCCTAGGTTTGATGATGTGGATCAAGCAAAAATTATCACTGTCATGTGGGCGATTTGGACGTCTAGGAATAATATAACGCATCATAGGGCAAGCTTGGATCCTTTTTGCTCTATGAAGATGGTCAGAGAGGCCTTGTCACTGCTAGAGCTATACCTCAACAGCATGCAACGATCCTACTGGGTCATGGCTGGAGACCTCCTGAAGATGAATGGAGTCAAGATTGTGCGGACTGGAAGGTGCCGCCAGATCTTCTGATGCTTTCTTGAGTGCTTGGTGTAAACCTGTCCACGGCACTACTGATCCACTTGTTGCGGAGGCTCTTGATCTCCGTGAGGGTGTGGTGTTTGCTCAGCTACGTGGCTTTGTGCGAGTGGAGATGGAGACCGACAACTTGGAGGTCGTCAATCTTTGGAACTCTTGCCGTTCTTCGCGCTTGCTAATAGCGTCTGCGTTACTTGATATTGAGGGACTAGCTGCTTTTTTTCCTTTTTTTTACTATTCTTCATGTAAAGATACATGCCAATATTCCCTCCCATCTCTGTGCAAAACATGCTTGCACATCAGAGGTGATGGAGTGTTGGATGAACAATCCTCCAGGCTTACTGATCACCAGTCTCATGGCTGACACGTCGGACGTGAAGGCGTGATCAAGCCATACGTGTGTTGAACGCGGAGGTGCCGTCCGTTCGGCGCTAGATCGGGAGTTCGCGGGACGGATCGTGATTGGATCGCGAAGACGTTCGACTACATCAACCGCGTTTCTTAACGCTTTCGCTTAGCGATCTATAAGGGTATGCAGATGCAATCTCTCCTCTCGTAGATATTCATCTCCAAGATTGATCTTGGTGAGCGTATGAAAATTTTGTTTCCCATGCAATGTTTCCCAACACGGACCTCTCCAACGCGTCCATGCGGGGAGCCTCATCCTTCTTGACCTTCCTCCTCCTTCTCTCCTGTATCGCATAACCCCCTGCTGCCCAGATTGCGCCGCCGCCTCCCATGGTTGTGCAACTAGGGATTTCGGAGGCGATGGGCTACGGATTTGTGAGTGGATTTATGGGGAGGTGATGGGCTAGGGATTACCCGAGCTGCTCCTTAGCATTGCATCCAACGCTTCAACACTAGTCCACCCTGCTGCAGCTCTCGCACTGTGCCTCGCTCGTCTCCCTCAACCTCAGCCCCGACGCCTTGTGGGGCCCACAACCGAGCAACTTGTCGTGCTCCCTCGCTCGCGTCACTTGACCTCAGTAGCAAGGACATTAAGGGGACCATGATGCCGGGCCTTGCCGGACTGCAGATGCTCAACTTGCAGGGCATCTGCCTTTCCGGCGTTCTTCGTGGCAGTGGCCGCGAGCCGCCGTGGCAGGACGAGGTGGTGGTGATGTGCCCGGGCCACGACGGCGAGCCATGAGGGCGATGAGCTCCCCCATGTTCCGGCTGGAGGAGAAGCACAAAGTGAAACCCCACTTCTGCGCAGCCTTGGGGTGTTGTATGTAAAAGTACAACTGAAGTCCGGTTGTAATTTCGCCAAAATCCCCCTGCTTTTATCATGTTGTCACCCTAGACATGGTGATAATGTCAAAGCGTATGCCTCATCGATGGAATACGTAGCTCATGCATACATGGTGACCATATGTGTTCGTTGATGTAAGTTTCATGTCTGTAATCCTTCCCGAGTATATGGACCAAAGTGAACACACTGTAATCCTGGTTTTCCTGAGTCGTCTACCGATCAAAGTGAATTTTAACGGACGAGTCTAATGATCGCAGGTGAATTTATCTCACGCTTCTGAAACCCATGACATCTCCTCCTTGTCTCTTTCACGCCCTCACAGTAAGTGGATTGCTACTCGCATGCATGTATGCAGCTTGTGAGCACTTCCCACTAAATAAAAATATTGCTACGAAAATTAGAAGGTAGATTTTTCACTGTTTCAAGACCATTGTCATGCGTGCCTACCTACTAGTTAATTGTGCCGAGTTGCTTCATACAACTTGTTGTATTTTTTGCACCCAGTTATCACAGTTGTTTGCTATGTTTGTGAGTTTAATTGTGCTCTCTCATATCACTTGTGGTATATTTTTACACTAATTGTCATAATAGTTTACTGCATTTTTCGGTTTAATTATGTCGAATGTTTCTTAGGGCTTGTCGCATTGTTTACACCTGGTTGTCATGACAGTTTGATATGCTTGTCGGTTCAATGCCGAATTGTTTGGTACAGTTGACCGTAATTTTTTGCGCCTAGTTGTCAGGATGGTTTGCTCGGTTTGCTCTACTTGATAGTTCAATTGTGCTGGATTGTTTCATATGGCTTGTCATATTTTATACACCTAGTTGTCATGCATGATAGTTTGTTGTGCTTGTCAGTTTAATTTTCTCAAATTATTTCATAGGGCTTGCCGTACTTTTTACACCTAGTTGTTGAAAGGATTGATATGGTAGACTAGAGGGGGGGGGGGGTGAATAGGCAACTATTAATTTTTAGCTTTTCTTCACAAATTAGATTTAGCAACAAATAGGTTGTCTAGATGTGCAACTAGGTGAGCAACCTACAACAACAATAACAACAACAACAACAACAACAACAACAACAACAACAACAACAACAACAACAACAACAAGTGCAAGCAAGGGATACAACACAACAATAGCTTGCACAAAGTAAAGGAAAGAGATAACCACAAGTGGAGCCGGTGGAGACGAGGATGTATTACCGAAGTTCCTTCCCTTTGGGGGAAGTACGTCTCCGTTAGAGCGGTGTGGAAGCACAATGCTCCCCAAGAAGTCACTAGAGCCACCGTATTCTCCTCACGCCCTCACACAATGCGAGATGTCGTGATTCCACTAGTGGTGCCCTTGAAGGCGGTGATCGAACCTTTACAAACAAAGTTGGGGCAATCTCCACAACTTGATTGGAGGCTCCAAACGATACCACAGAGCTTCACCACAATGAAATGTGGCTCCGAGGTGACCTCAACCGTCTAGGGTGCTCAAACACCCAAGAGTAACAAGATCCGCAAGGGGTTAGTGGGGGAAATCAAATTTCTTTTGGTGGAAGTGTAGATCGGGACCTTCTCAACCAATCTCTAGAAAATCAACAAGTTTGATTGGCTAGGGAGAGAGATCGGGCGAAAATGAGTTTTGAAGCAACAATGGAGTTTGGGGGAAAAGAGGTGAGTCTTCTTGGGGAAGAAGACCCCCTTACATAGTGGGGGGAACAATCCAACCGTTATCCCCTCATTCAGCTGCAAGAATGCCAGCGGTATCTTATTGCTGGCATGGCGGTACTACCGCTCGTCCCAGTGGTACTACCGCTGGGACCGTGCCTGATGCCTAAGGGAGAAGGGACAGAGGAGAGGGCCACTTGAGTGGCACTAGTAGCAGTAGTAGGTGCTGTATTACGCACAAGCGGTACTACCGCCCTCTACTGCTACTGCTACCGCTGAACCTGACACAAGAGAAGTCGTTCTCGAGTCAAGGCGGTACTAGCGGAACTGGAGCAGTACTGCCGCCTAAGGTCATGGACGATACTACCGCGCTGAAACAGCGGTACTACCGCCTGTGGCCCTAGGCAATACTGCCACTCCGGGCCACGGTACTACCGCTGGCACTTCTTCTCTGCCACTTCCACGATAACACGGATACTCCACGGAAGCAGGAAGGAGGGGTGAGAGCAAAAGAGATGTGTGCGTGCACATTCCACCCACTCGTTCTGATACGGGCCCCCTCGTGATAGTATGGTAACTGCTACGACTCAGGACCACCAAAACCGAAACGAAGGAGAACTACACCGTCTTCACTTTGAGCTCCGAGGGGAATAAATCATCTCGTGCCAATGAATGAATATCTGAAATGCTCAACGCACACGATTAGTCCACAAATGCATTGTCATCAAACACCCAAAACCACTTAGAGAGATATGCCCTAACAGCTGTTATAATGGTTTGTTGTGCTTGTCAGTTTAATTGGACAGAGTTGCTATTTTATATCGGGTAGCTGGCAAAAGATAATTTATTGTGTTTTTCTATCTATTTAATAATTAATTTTGCCAAGCTTTCATGCTTACTTCATGAAACCTGCCGTTTCTTGAAAAAACTGTAGTTAGCAGGTGATTTGTTGTGCCTGCAATAATGTTTCAGAAAACTACTAGCCAAACAATAGCATGTACTTTTTATATGCAATTGAATTTTTATATGGTCAACATTCTTTTTGTTGAATCTTGGTCAATATTCATTTTAGAGGTTTACACAGGGTGTGTTCACGTTGAAAGGTGATTATAGTTCCAGAGTTTTTCCCCTATCGATGGGTAATTGGAAAGATGTATAACCCCGCAGTTCCATATTATAGGCCACCAACGACCCTCGACACTCGTTCCCGTTCCTCGACCCCATCGACCCGGACACCTGGCAACTCTTGCCACATGTCCAACGCCTTCAGCACTATGAGGCCCTCCCCAACGCCACCAACCATGGTTGCATAAGTTTTTTTACTTCTTTATTTAACTCAGCTCAGTTGATGCAACGTGCAGTTTGATTGTATTAGACATGTTTTGTAGTCTGTAAGAGGTATGTATTAGATATTCTGTGTACAAGGTGTTGTGAGCGGCAACTCTCATATGTTCCTCTTCACCCTAGGATCAACCCCTCGTACTCTCAATTACGACAAGACTATATTTTCGGTCAGGCTTTTCTCCCAATCATAAACATAATATTTATCTAATAATAGGTGCAGCTGCTTGAGGATGGACACCTCCAGCCTCACAAAACTCCATGGAAAGCTAATGCAGGTGACATGGGGCTTACTCAATCTGGTGGTGGTCGGGTTAGTTCTATTATGCTTTATCTCATGGTAATTATTTTCTATGCTTACAATTAGGAATAAATGATGATGTGATTTCTGAAGTTTGTTGTTTTATCAAAGTGTTGTTCACTGAGATATTTGTCGTATTTTATGTATGGCCTGATTTAGTGTAAAACGGATAGTTATAATGCATTCAATGGGTGTGGCAGCTTGGTAGATCCTTTATGCATGAACAGTTGGACAAACCTTTCTCCATTATATATATAGTTACTTTGATCCACATGTATATCAAAATTTTTGAGGGGTCAAGTACTTGACTTGAAACATTATTATCTCTCTGGTGAGCCTCCTAAGTCCCGACTCCAGTTCGTACCACCAAAGATGGAAGGCTCCCAAATGATGAAACCAACCCGGCGCGGCCAGATAAGTCAAACTGAAAAGATATCGCATGCTCCCTGCTCTCATGTGAAGTAGATTTAAGATCACATAAGCTTTTTTATGTACGTTATAACGCTTGAAGTTAACTGAAACCTATCGATTCATTACACTCATTAGATGTTAATTGTGCAAGTAAACTCTTAATAAAGCTAGTTTTTTCTCTCACTACATGCTCATGTTAGTGCTTGCAAATCCAATTTAGATTGTTTTCATCCTGATGGTCTGTAGGTTACCAGGAAGGTCAGCTTCATCCTATTTAATTAGTTCTACTATTGATGTTGATGGCTTACTACGGAGGATTAGCACATGACCTTCATAATGGCATTTCCTTTACAAATTTTTGAGAATCGTGTATTCAGGTAATTTGGCACACTGTACACCTTATAACTTTTTAGTTGTTAGGACACCTTCTAAGCTCTTCCGTCTCAAAGTGGAGAAATACATGGTTTTGGCTTCTTCAATGTTTTTCAGAGAGCTTTTCCAATGCCTATATGCCATATGTACACAGATTAAGAGAAGTGAAATGATTCAGAATATGTTTCGTGGTATTAGAATATGTGAAGAAATTTCTCGCAAAAAAAGAATATGTGAAGAAATAAAGTATTTATGGTAGTGGATCAGTTGTGACTTCATATAAGTGTAAAATATCACCTCTACTGAGGCATTGTAATATCAGATTTCATCGAATGTTTATATATCCATCTTTTTCAGATCTCAACTGAATGTTCTCTGTGGGGTTTCACATCGGCGTTTTTTAGCATAGTGGTTTTACTTAGTAGTACCACTTGATGCTAAACCTGCACCCCGCATCCAAAATTTTCTTAATTCATGGGTTTCTACAGCTTCAAATTTGCCTTTTATAATTGTTGCTTTATGTTGGCTCTAAGAACTAAAGCCTTTACATGCATGTTTATGCAGCTTAGACAAATTTGATTACCTTGAGCTTGTTTGTAATAATCCTCTCATGATTGGAGGGATTGTGTTAATGTTTTTTAAATAATCCAACCAATGTTTTTTTGTCAAATGGACCGGCGTAGCAGCGCGCATCTTTTCGATAAAGGGCGATTTTATTATCTCAGAATGTAGCATCAAGGGGATACAAAATATTATGAGTAACATCCGTCCTCTGCATAACTGAGACGCACATAGCCAAATCCAAAAGTCTGACAAAAAACATGAAATATAAACCGACATATCGGCAACAGTAAAGTCCTATAGACCGACACTATGCCTATGTCGAAGGTGGTGGTGGATCGATCCGGAAGTTATGCTGCCACCCATGTTGGGAAAAAACCTCCGTAGCTACCGGCTCCAACCGCGTACACACCGCCTTGAACAGCGATTGGTGCTTCGATCGTTGT
This sequence comes from Aegilops longissima, assembly GCA_021605205.1. Classification (NCBI taxonomy): domain Eukaryota; kingdom Viridiplantae; phylum Streptophyta; class Magnoliopsida; order Poales; family Poaceae; genus Aegilops; species Aegilops longissima. The sequence continues at coordinate 566,211,001 of CM038680.1, forward strand.
AGCATAGACCACGTATGAAGCGAGTGCGTATAACGAAAAATAACATGCAGAGGAGAAGCATTTTTTTCATTAAAAACCAAATCATTTCTACATAGCCAGAGCGACCAAATTAAGGCGTACGCTCCCACCCTTATAAGCGCTTTAAACCTATTTGGAATACCGTTCAACCAGTGACCAAATATATTGGCAACACTTGTGGGCGGATATAAATTTGACGTTATTTGGATGATTGACCACGTAGAACGTGCAAACTTGCATTGGAAAAAGAGGTGTTTGATTGTCTCGTCAAAAACAACACTTCTTACTCCCTGGCCAGTTGCGTCGTGCGAGGTTGTCTTTGGTCAACACAACTCTCTTATGAAGATACCACATGAAATTTTTCACTTTTAGTGGAATCTTGGACTTTCAAATTTTCTTGTTATTACTCACTGGTACCTCAGAATGTGTGAGCGCACGGTACATAGAGTCTACTGTAAAAGATCCTGATGTAGTAAGGTTCCAGGAAAACACATCGCGACCTTGTGTCAGGTTAATCGAATCCAATCGGGACAAAAGATTATGCCATGACAGAAGTCTGGGACCAATCAAGTCCCGCCTAAAGGAAATGTCCGGCGGGGATGAACTGAGCACGTGCGCAATAGTGTTGTTCTTATCACGAGCAATGTTATATAAGGCTGGATATTGTTTTCTGAGACTGGCATTGCCTAGCCAGATGTCTTCCCAGAATCGAATCTCCGACCCGTCTTTTATCGCCAAAGACCCAAAGCGAAAGAGATGTTTCTTTGCCGCCATTAGGCCAGCCCAGAAGTGCGAATCACCAGGTTTCCAATATGCCTGGGATATCGCCTTTTGGCCTAGATACTTGTTGCGCAACATGGTTTGCCAAAGACCATCCTCAGTAAGAAGTTTGAACAACCATTTACTGAGCAACTAGTACTATTCATCCCCACCCTGCGCGTGTGGCATGAAGCAAAAATGCCACATGTCCTAGCGCAGCTATATTAGGTACCCGCGGGATGCCGATTTAGTTGCCATCCGGGATGGCAGATGTAGTTATCTGGAATGGCAAATGTAATTGTAAAAGCATGCAACTCTCTCTGTTTTGGTTAACTAGAGTTGACATGTCTAATTTATGGTAGTTGCCATGTATGATTAAGTACTTGCATATATGGTCAAACAATAGTTACCATGTGTGTTTACCTAGTTGTCATGTGTGCTTCAACCATAGTTGCCATATATGGTTAATCACAGTTGCCATGTGTGTTTATCTGGTTGCCACGTACGCGCAACTGCTGTTGCCGTCTAGCAACGAATTATTGTTGCCATATGTGTTTACTTAGTTGCCATGTACGCAACTGCAGTTGCCAACCAACAACGTACGGGTGTCCATGTGGACTGCGCGTGGACTAGGTGGTAGTTGTGTTGGCAGAAACTAGTTCGCCTATGCAGCGCACCTGGCAAACCGCGTGCTGCGGGGCGTGTGAGCGAACTCTCCAACGCCCACACACACAATGATGCCCACATGGCACTCAGATTCTAACATATTTTTTTAGAATTCGTGCAAAATAAAATCAACGTGAATCAAGGCGCGTGGGTGATGTGCAAACATGCCACACGTATAGGCGTTATCATTTGAGTATTTTGTTCGGAAGAAGGAAAAAAAATAGTACAGCGTACAATCACAGACCGACTGATACACGTCTCCGCAGCATACAAGCGTGCAGGGCGATCTTCTTGTTGGAGAAAGCGTATTTCACACACAACAGAAAGTAAACGCACACGTGCACAGAGACTCGGTCACCACCGCTCAGAGCAGCTTCACCAACTCCGGCGCCACCTTCAGCGATGCCTGCACCACCTGTGGAGTCAGGCAGCCGAAAATCGAGACCTCCCCTGTCAGGTGCTCCACCGCCGGCCTGCCATGTACGCAGGGACATCGGAAACAATCATCAGTACAAGATTTGCATTGCGCATTTGTCAAGGTCACGGTCACGTACCTGGCGCTCTTGATCAGCGAGACCCACCTGCACCATCAGCGCCGGCGGCGACGAGCGCAACGGCAAACCGTGGCACAACGAACAAGCTCCCCGCGGCGACCACTTCGTCCAGCAGCAGCGTGTCGCCGCCCGCGGCGGACGAGACCTGGACGCGCGCGCTCCCGCGGGCCACGTACACCGCCTGCGCCGCGCCCTCGCGGAGCACCCACGGCTTCCTCGCGGCGCCGGGCTCGAGCAGCCCGAGGACCGCGCTGAATCCGAGGCCGCCCAGCCCGGCCAGATCCGACGCGGTGAGCGTCTTCAGGGTCCCTGCGGCGACGTGGCCGGCGTTCACGACGAGCCCTTTCCTGTCGTGCTCGCGCGGGCATACGCCGGGCAGCTTCGTGCTCAGCCTGGTGAGGAGGACGGCCGGCTGGCTCCGGAACGCGGTGGCCGCCTGCTCCTCCGTCACACCAGGCCACGCCCTGGTGAGGAGGCCCGCGTCGAGGCCGCTCAGGACGCTGTTGCCGCCGGCGAGGAAGAAGTATGAGATGTCCCCCGGGCTGAGGGCGCGCGCCGTGTCGCCTATGAACAGGATGGACAAGTCATCAGCGTGGCCGTCGTTGTCGTTGTACCACCACGAGACGTCTCCCGTGCGCACGGCGATGACGTCGCCGGCCTTCAGGCGGACGACCCTCTCCTTGGCGTCGACCGGGAGGACCCCAGCCACCCCGGAGCCACTGAGGACGTAGCCGAACTTGTTGGAGTCAGCGTAGTGCGGCAGCGCGAAGCCGAGGGGCCTCAGCACGAGAAGGCCACACCCGAGCCCCTCTGTTGCGAGCTCCGGCTGGTCAGCACCAGACCAAGCGAAGTACGCCCCCGCGTCGGTCTGGACCTGGGGCTTGCCGGCCTTCGCAGACATGCCTCCTTTTCCCCACGTACGTATTTACCCTTCATGCAGAAGTTAGATCGATGAAACTCCGGTTACATGCACGCATTCAACTATGCAATGCAATCATCCGTCAAAAAAAAAAAAAAACAATGCAAGCAAGCATGTGGAGGGAGATCGAATCACCTGAGATGGAGCTGGAGCTGGAGGTGGAAGAGCGTTGAGCCTTCAGTCTTTAGAACTGCTTATCTCACAAGCAGGAGGAGAGCGTCCAATTTATAGCAAAAACTAGGGGAACAGTATCAGTCGTAAGTCGTAACAGGAACTTTGTATTTCCCTGTTACTCCTCGTTTCATATTTGGCTCCGGTGTTGAGCTTTTGCTGTAATAAGCTGTAGTAGTTCAGGTTGTGGGATATTGGTGTTGTTAGGTTTTCGTCCCATGGCGTTCGTTTCGATGGCGGGTGAACGTAGTGGGTTTCCTGGCAATGCCCGAACTCGCTCATTACTGGATTCGCACCCTATGCCGACGCCGGGGCGTCGGCATAGCCCTGACTAGTTGTCGGGACAGGCCTATGCCGACGGCCCCGTCGGCATAGGGCCGTCGGCAACATATCCGTCGGCGTAGCCGGATGACCGTCGGCATAGAATGGCCGCTGGCATAGACCCTATCCCGACGGTGGTCAGACATCTATGCCGACGGCACCGCCGTCGGCAACGCTTATCGCTTAACGGCGGTTGCCGTCAATCGCCGAAAGCAACGGCGTCTCGCCACGTGGCGTGCCTATGCCGACGGCCTGGCCGTCGGCCGTTAGAACTATGCCGACGGCGAGGCCGTCGGCATAGACATGCCACGTGGCGAGAAGCCGTTGCTCCTGCTGCTTGCCTATGCCGACGGCCCCGCCGTCGCCTTAGCTGGGAACTATGCCGACGGCCTCGCCGTCGGCATAGACATGCCACGTGTCGGCAACTGGGCACTCCTGGGGCAGACTAAGCCGACGGCCAGGCCGTCGGCATAGACATGCCACGTGTCGGCAACTGGGCACTCCTGGGGCAGAACTAAGCCGACGGCCAGTTGTCGGCATAGGCTGCCACGTGTCGCCCATCGAGCTCACGCCGGGGCCTATGCCGACGGCTGGGCCGTCGGCATAGTTTCGTCTGATTTTTTTTTTTTTTTGCTTTGTTTTCAAATCAATTCAATTCAAATAAAAGCACATGTATAACAGCACATATCAGCAGCACATATCAAAGAACGTAAGCATAAGCATCATCACACACACAAGTCTCTAAATGATCATCATCACAACCAACATAAGCATAAACATATAGAAAAGCACCACACACAAGTCTCTAAATGATCATCACCACACACAAGTCATCTCAAGCATCATCACCACACACTAGGCTTAAGCGCCAGGACGTCGAGCACCGCGGAGGTCGTCACCGCCAAGACCGCCGAAGCCAGTGTCGTCATTTGCTAGCGGCAGCGCTACCGCCAAGACCACCTCCACCTCCGCCTCCGTGGATCGGAGTTGTCGACCCGTGTCTCCGGAGTGTTGCGAAGACCACCGCCAACGGTAGATCCATCTGCTCCTGGATGTTGAAAAGACATATTAATGGGATATATGATCGTGTTGAAAGGCATGACATGCTTGGGGTGAATAGATTGGGGATGAACTAACCGCGAGGGGCAGCGTTACGTGCCACAAACTCCTCAAAGGTCAGCATCACTGGTTGTCTTTGGAGGGCATGGTGTTGGCTGCAATCGAGGACACCGCCGCCGCCATTTCTGAAAAGCCTGCTCAATGGCGATCCCTCTGCACTTGGTGTTCATGAATCCTCGATGCCACACCATGGTCTCCTGGCGTGTGTACTCCAGGTAGGCCTACGGTAATGACATGATGGAACTCATAAAACTACTAGATGCGGAAAATAGAGTGAGCAATGAAGATAAGAGGAAAATACTTACAGTCTGTTGCTCCTGAAAGAGGGATGTGAACTGGACACTGGCTGGCTCATGCGCTGGCTCAGGCTCGGGTCGATCCGACGAAGCTGTGTGTAGGAGATAGTCGGAGTGACCACATCATCGAGAACCGCCTCCCGACCGTGCTCCTTGGGCCCCATGCTCACCACCGCCCTGTCGTCCAGATCCGCCGCAATGGGGTCGGTGTGTGTCAGGATGTAACCCAGATAGGCTGCGGAGTAGGCCTCCTTCCTCCACGCGTCTTCTTGCCGTAGTACTTGGGCTCGCCAGCTTGGGGTCCTTCCGCGTATGGGCGATCTCCCACGCCTGCATGTCTGAGAGCGGCCGCTTCAGTTTCTCCTCCTGCACCACCAAACAGATGTTAGTCATACATAAGAAAGTGATGGTAAATAGAAGAAGAAGAATGTTTAATGGGGTTAGTCATACATTAACTGCCTTGTGGAGATAGTGGTTTGGTTTCCACTGAGCATGTACTCCTCATTCCCTCGGTTAGCCTTATTTTTATTCTCATAGCCGCCTGTGCTCCAGCCCCATCACACCAAAGATCCACCAATGCCGCCCAGACTCGTCTTTTCCATAACACCAATTTGGACACACCTACATAATAAAAGCATAATGGCATGTCAACATGAAACGGTGAAATGTACCACATGGTAATGAAAGCATAATGAAAAATCTTTTATACTTACCGCCAAGTACTCGTGCCTCTCCAAGGTAATGCCCATCCTCCGCGCTTCTTCCTTGGTCATCTTCACACCAAGAACATCGTGGTAGTATGTCGAGATGGCCACATAGCGCACCTCGTACTGCATCTGGCGGGCCTTCTTCTTGCATTGGCGCAGCATGATCTGGTCCGCTCTAGCCCTATGCTCCGGAAGAACTCGATAGAATTTCTACAATCATGCATGAAACAAGAATGGAAGAAGCCATGAGTTAAATCATTCATGAAACTAGAATGGACTTGTGCTTCTGAAGAGAACTCACCCGGAAAGTAGTGGTTACGGCCTTGGCATGGGTCTCATGGTCCGCGTGGAGGGCCGCTTCCCAGTGGTCCCAGCTCGTGGCCAAAACCCGACGGTCCGGCTGCCTGACTGGATCCGGACAGTACAACCCCGGCCAGTATAACTTTAGCAAGACGGTGATGAGGCCGTTGGGAATACGGACCCCTTTAGAATATATCCAGTTGCTGCAAAAGAATGAACTATTAGCATGTGACAAGCAAAATAAATAACAACTAGAATATGCATGTGACAAGCAAAATAAGGAACCGCTTACTCTTTTCCCGTGGGCTCAATGAGCCACTTCGCTCCTCGATGGCAGGAACCTGCTTTGGTAGCTTTATGTTGCCACGCAGCCATCCCTTGTTGTCAACCCCTTCCGTCACCACCATCATCCCCGCCACCACCCCCTCCTCGCCTTGCCTCTCCTCCCCAACCTCCTCCTCCTCCTCCTCCTCCTCCTCCTCCTCCTCCTCCTCGCATCCCTCCTCCTCCACCTCCTCCTCCTCCTCCTCCACCTCCTCCTCCTCCTCCTCCTCCCTAGAGTGTACCTCACTAGAGGAGGGTACCTCACTAGAGGAGGGCCTCAAGACAACACCCCTAAGTCGGTGAGGGTGCGCTGCTTCAGCCGCGACCCCTCAGAGTTGCTCTCCCCAGACTCGTCCTCTAGAGGCTCTCCCCGCCCCTCCTCCTCTAGGGGCACCTCTCCCTCGACCTCCTGTGAGGAGTCATCGTCAAGTAGCCGAGGGGAGGATTACGTGCTCGACCACTCCGACTAGGCAGGCCGACGACCTTGCATAGGAAACCCACGCCGTCGGCCTTCCCTTGCCCATGTTCCACGAACCTGCATTGAAAAGAGAAAAGCAATTAGTAAATTAATGAAATGAAGAAAAGGCATGATAATAAACACATTAATAAAAATGCATAAAAGGCATATTCCTAAACTTGAAACGTACATCTGCTAGAACCCATATGAATCATCACTTGTTGTAACCTCTTTCTCGGTCCGTCTCATCATCACTATCAATCATATCATCTTCGTTGTCCGACGGAGGTGGAGGCTCTTCCTCCTCGTCAGCGTCTTCGTTTAACTTTTCTAGCATAAGTATGTCATTTTCATTGACAATGGTCTCACCATCATTCCGTGCATCGTCGACGTTTGGGTCCACATCATCATCACCCAATGGTCTAGCGTCATCGTTTCTAACCACATCATCATCATCATCATCATCATCATCAGGTTGCTCTTGATAGAACACTCCCTCGTATGTCATGGGGTTAATGTTGTAGTAATCGTCTTCATTCGGGTCTGGTAGCTTACCATGTGGCGACACCTTGAACACAACTTCCCAACCCTTTAGATACACTTTCTGGCATGGGTAAGGCAGATAATATACTTGTGTAGCTTGGGTAGCCGCAATGAAGAGATCGGCTCCGGCATAGACGGTTGATGGTTTAACTTCGACCAAACCAATGGAAGGCGTATGTTTTACCCTCCGTGGATCGAACCATCGGCATTTGAACATAGGCAGACTTAGGGTCTCACGCCCCTGGCGGAATTTAACCTCGTATATATTTTGTACCCTTCCGTAGTAGTCTAGTGAATTTTGACCGGGGGTGTACACTCCAGTATTTATAGTTTTCGGATCGGGGCGGCTGTTTTGGTGCTCCTCTGTATGGAAGCGATACCCATTCACATCATACTTTGTACATGTCATGACGGCAGGGTCAAAACCCATGGAAACCCATCTCAATTCATCATCCATAGATATGTTCGGATCTTTTCCTACAAGTATAATGGAAATTGTTGCGTGCATTAGTTCGGTTAACTAATAAATGTTGAAGTAGGTATTTAATAGGGAGTGTGGAAATTTACTTTCTCCATGAACCAAGCAACAAAATTTTTACGTCCGTGGTTTCCATGACGGAGAAGAGTAAGTGCCTCCGCCTCAGTAGGAGGATTCACTCCCGTCCATTCCTCTTGAACGAAATCACTAAAAAAAGATAAGCGGTGTTAGACCGGGACTAAGTGAACATGAAACATGATGATGTGGAAGACATAAAGGAATGGTGTAGTGGTATTACCTCATCCACACTTCCTCAACTTCCTTGATGTTGTGCAAGATATAGAACATGAGGTCCTCCCACTCTTGTCGTGGCATGTTATAAGATTTCGAGGCCCCAGCCCTCCCACCTTGCGTGTTGAATAGATCGAGCCTGGGTTGATACTTGGGCTCTTCTATATTGTATCGAGGCACCTTGTTATGAAGATGGGGAACGTGGTCTGGATAGTATGATGTCCTGAGGTCTGACACCTCCTCTAGGATAACTGCCTCAGCTATGGAAGCTTCAATCTTAGCTTTGTTTCCACATTTCCGTCGGAGATGCTTGTTCTGCCTCTCAGGGCCGTACTGCCACCGATTTTGCACAGGGCCCCCCAACAATACCTCGTTCGCGAGGTGCAGAATGAGATGTGTCATCGGAGTAAAGAAGCCTGGCGGAAAGATCTTCTCTAGCTTGACTATCAACTCCGGTGCCTTCTTATGCAATTTTTCAATCACCTCTTTACTTACTTCTTTAGCACAGAGCGTGCGGAAGAAATGGCTAAGCTCGGCAAGCACTCGCCAGACATGCTCGGGGACATAGCCTCGAACCATCACCGGCATTATCCGCTCAATCCATACATGGTAGTCATGACTCTTCAGACCGGTCACTTTGCCCGTTGAAAGATTGACTCCCTTACTTATATTCGATGCATAACCATCGGTGAACTTCAAAATTTGTTTCAGCCAGATAAGTACTTCTTTTTTTCGGCGGTTTAAGGACAAAGTCGAGATCGCTTGAACCAGTTTTTCGACCGCTGTGGGAGGCTTCATGTTCAGCGTGGTCTATCACAAATTCTCTGTTGATCGGCTCTAGCTTTTACGTTATCCTTCGCCTTATCAGGAATGTTGAGGATCGTGTGGAAAAGGGACTCGCCACATTCTTTTGGTGTGCATCACATCAATATTGTAAGGAAGTTTGAGGTCCTTGAAATAGGGAAGCTGCGAGAAGGGGGTAATGTGAGTCCAGTTGTGCGTCTCACCATATCCCTCGAAGCCTTTGTCTTTGGCTTTGCCTTTGCCTTTGACTTTAGGCTTCAGAGCTTTTAGCTGAGCAAGAACATCTGCCCCCGAAAATGTTGGAATCTCGGTTACTTCATGAACAACCCGACCTTTCGTGAAGTTCTTCTTGTCTTCCCTGTCTGGATGGTCTGGAGGGAGGAACTGTCGATGCAGGTCAAAGGCTACATACTTGCCACCCTTACTCAGCCAAATCATTCGCAGAGCCTGCATGCACACCGGCATGGCATCTTACCACTTGTACACCATCCGCAGAATAGAGCATAGCCGGGAAAGTCATGCATGCAATAGTGCAACCAAACTTTCATCAAGAAATTTCTCTGCAGATCCCGGTCGTATGTCAACCTCGGAAAGTACCAAGAATGGTGCAAAGCATCCACAAGCGGCTGCATAAACACACCCAATTGCTTCCCCGGGTAGTCAGGCCCCGGAATGATGAGCGACAAGAACATGGTCTTCCGTTGCATTAGGGCACCGGAGGAAGATTGAGCGGAATTACAAACACAGGCCAGCAGCTGTATGGATTGGACGACATACCATATGGATTCAACCCATCACCTGATATGGCTATTCTGACATTCCCAGCCTCGGCTGCTTCCTCGGGGTATTCTTCATCGAATGACTTCCATGCTTCCCCTCCCGATGGATGTATGATTTTTTTTGGATTGTACCTTATACCTTCCTTGTGCCACTTCATCATTTTGGCGACTCTTCGTGATGAAAAGGCGCTGCAGTCTTTTATAAAATCAAGATACCAAGAACCTTAACGGGATGGTTAGCTTTTTTCTCACCACCCTCACCGACCACCTCAATGTATCGAGACGAACCGCACTTCCTACATACTTGTCATCCGTGATACTGCGTGCCTAAACAAAAGGCAATTCTTCGGGCAAACATCTATTTTCTCATAATCCATAGAGAGTGCCTTCATGATTTTCTTTGTATCGTACATGCTTTTCGGCAGTTCATGACCCTCAGGGAGGCTGTTAGCCCATACTCCCAGGAATGCTTCGAAGCATTTCTGGCTACAGCCGTACTCAGCCTTGACTGCAATCAGTTGCGAGATGGCATCCAGCTGAGATATTTTCGCACCCGCATAAAGAGGTTTCTTCGACGAGGCCAAGACCTCCAAGAAGGCCTTTGCGGTTGCCTCCGGCTCCTCCGGTTCATTCTCTGAAGGTGTCGCATTTGCCGTTTCTGCAACAATGACATCATCTAGCATGTCCCTGACCCCGTCGTCCTCATATCCATCGATGCGTTGTCGCATCACCTCCTCTCTACCACGGTCCTGATCGGCTATGTTTATCGGTGGCATGTCAAAGTTTGGCATATATCCGTGCGTGCGAAGGTGCTCACTCATGTCCGTCTGATTTCTACGATGACGTCTGGCACATCTCGCACAGGGGCATGGTGGGATAATTCTCATTGGACGACGGAATATCTCCTTCAAATACACATCGGTTTTCGCGATCCACTCTGATGTTACTCGATTCCGACGGATAAAACCACTGTACATCCACCGATTATCTGCCATCCTCTGCTATTTTGCAAACCACACAACATAATTAAGGATTCACTTAAATTAATCACATCAAATTTTCAGTTTCTACGCGCTGAATCCACCTACATCTCTAATAGGTAAAGATGGGTCCTAATCCCACTCGAGGATGTGTAGATTGAGTCGTTCTCCATTCTACCCGTTCGAGACAAAATTTGGCAGCACCTCCCGCTGTTCTCCGGATACACGTCTCGTCAAATAGCCGAGAGAATGTGCTCCGGAGAACAATGGGGGCGCGCCACAAATCCTGTCTCGGAACGGGGTAGAACATGGAGAACATACCCAATCTACACATCCTCGGGCTGTCCGTGGAAAACGCTGGACAATCCGAAACAGCTGCGGTGATAAATATGCAATTGAATGCATATTTATCGATGCAACCCTTTCGGACGGGAGACGTCTAGGTTACGCCAGTTGACTTGAGAATGAAATCTAGTGACATGATTCGTAGCTCACCCTCGGTTGTAGAGGAAGTAGTCGAACAGCGGAGGGACAATCGGGGTCCAACAGATCCTACGACGATCACTCCACCGAGATGGAACACCACAGAACCTGCACCGTATCATCATCAATATCATCATCATCATCATCTATCATCATGTAACAATCATCGAAGCATAAAAAAATCATCATCATCATCATTTATCATGATCCAACAATCATCATCATTTATCATCTCTTCCGCAAAAAAAATGGAAATCTATCATCATCATCATCATCTAAAAATTATCCAGGCAAAAAAAAGCATTATCATCTATCATCAACATCATCATCTATCATCATCAACATCATAATCTATCATCATCAACATCATAATCTATCATCATCAACTTCATCATGTATCATCTAAATTTTTTGCATTTCTCACATTTCTAACTATCATCATACATAATGCATGCATCCATCCATCTAACCATCTATCATCATACATAATGCATCCATCCATAAATCATCTAACTAAATTAAAAAAATTGCTTCAAAGAGGGAGGGAAGGAGCTCACCGTGTGGGAGGGCCGGCTCGGGGGGCAGGCACGGAGGGGAGGTGGAGGGAGCTCAGGCTCGGGCTAGGCCGACCAGAGCAGCAGCGGCAGAGAGGGCCGGTGCAGACTAGCCGCCGGGCCGGAGCGACGATCGGGCGCGTGAGGGAGGAGGGCTCGGGAGGTCCGGCCGGACCGAGCTTGACGAGGGCGCGACCGAGGGGTGGCCGGGGAGGAGTCCACGCGCCCACTCCGGCAAGGTAAGGGCGCGGCGGCGCGAGCCGAGATGACGAGGCCAGGCGGAGCACGGTGGGCGGCTGCGCGAGTGGTGGCGAGCGAAGAGCGGCGAGTGGCGAAGCGGCGGCGGCGGCGGCCCAGAGCGCGGTGGGGCGGCGACGGAGCAGGGCGAGGGAAGGGTGGCGGCAGCGACCGGAGCGGATCCGGTGGCGGCGGGGGTGTGGGTCGGGGGGGAGGAGAGATGGAGAATGGGTGGTGGGGGGCGAACCGCATCGGATAAGGCAATCATATGCCGACGGCCAGGCCGTCGGCATAGGCCTGGCCATTTCCACGTCATCGATCCGTGGTCGGCCCTATGCCGACGGCCTGGCCGTCGGCATAGGCCTGGCCCTTTGCCACGTCATCGATCCGTGGACTGCGCTGCTATGCCGACGGCTAAGCCGTCGGCATAGATACTTTGCATTTTTTTTTTTTTATTACGACATATGTGTGACTCTCAAAGACACCGTAAAAATATAGTCCCACCTCGCCCAAAGACAAGCATAGGAGGGCCCACCGTAACACTGGCGGCATTGCTACCCTCCTCCACTACCGTCCCATCTAACCCTAACACGACGACCGTCGGATCTAGCTCTGAAGTGTTGTGGCGGTTGCAAATGCCCGCACGCTGCCTCCGGTGTCCCCTCCCCCCTTCACGGACGCCGCCGCCGCCGCACCGGAGGGAGAAGCGGACGCTGTCGGGTCTACACGGAGTGGATGTAGCTGTGGGTTTGGCCCGATGTTGCTCCCGGTGTCCCTATGGGCTGAACCGACACAACCGGTGGAGAGGTCCACCGTCAAAGCCCGTCCGTGGGAAGTCAAAGGGTAGATCTCGTGGTCAACCGCTCCGTGGTTAGGCGGACGGGGCCCTGGGGTAGTAATGCCACCGAGCGTCGCATCGGGCCCTCATACATGCGGGGTGGTGTGGTGGCATGTCCGAAGAGGCGCACGCTCTCGGGTGTGGCCCCCCCTCACGGACGGCGATGACACACGGTAGTAGACGCTCTGCGGAAACGATGCGGCGTGAATATTATTAAATACTCGGGCGCGATAAAATCATGAGTTTTTACATGACGTGGGCACATGTGCTATAGGACCGATGGTAATTTTTCATAATTTTTCGTGATGGAGAAGTATCTCAACACTTCCCTCTCGCGGATTGCTCTTGGCGTCTCTGTTGTGGCGGCGGCCTCCGGGCCAGCATACCGTCAAATCTTGCGTGGAGGCCTCTCACAAGTCCGGAAGTGTTGTGGCGGTTGCAAATGCCCGCACGCGTCTCCGGTGTCCCCCTCCCCCCCGGACGCCGCCACCGCCGCACCGGAGGGGGAAGCGGACGCGTCGGGTCTACACGGAGTGGATGTAGCTGTGGGTTTGGCCCGGATGTTGCTCTAAAGTGTTCGTATGGGCTGACCTAACATGACCGGTGGATAGGCCCACCGGTCAAATCCCGTCCGTGGGAAGTCAAAGGGTAGATCCGTGGTCAACCGCTCCGTGGTTAGGCGGGGCGGGGCCCAGGGGTAGCAATGTCACAGAGCGCCGCACCGCCCCTCATACATGCAGGGTGGTGTGGTGGCATGTCCGAAGAGGCGGCACGCGTCTCCGGGGTGTGCCCCCCTCACACGGACGGCGCCGCCGCCGGCACCTGGACGGGGAAACGGACGCGTCGGGTCTACACGGAGGGGATCTTGCTGTGGGTTTGGCCCGGATGTTGCTCTAAAGTGTTCGTATGGGCTGACCTAACATGACCGGTGGATAGGCCCACCGGTCAAATCCGTCCGTGGGAAGTCAAAGGGTAGATCCGTGGTCAACCGCCTGTGGTTAGCGGGGACGGGGCCCGGGGGTAGTAATGCCACCGACCGTCGCATCGGGCCCTCATACATGCGGGGTGGTGTGGTGGCATGTCCGAAGAGGCGCACGCGTCTCGGTGTGGCCCCCCCTCACGGACGGCGATGACACACGGTAGTAGACGTTCTGCGGAAACGATGCGGCGTGAATATTATTAAATACTCGGAGCGCGATAAAATCATGAGTTTTTTACATGACGTGGGCACATGTGCTATAGGACCGATGGTAATTTTTCATAATTTTTCGTGATGGAGAAGTATCTGAACACTTCCCTCTACGCGGATTGCTCTTGGCGCCGACTATGGCCGCGGCCTCCGGGGCTAGCATACCGTCAAATCTTGCGTGGCGGCCTCTCAAAGTCCGGAAGTGTTGTGGCGGTTGCAAATGCCCGGCACGCGTCTCCGGTGTCCCCCCCCCCCTCACGGACGGCGCCGCCGCCGGCACCGGAGGGGGAAACGGACGCGTCGGGTCTACACGGAGTGGATGTAGCTGTGGGTTTGGCCCGGATGTTGCTCTAAAGTGTTCGTATGGGCTGACCTAACATGACCGGGTGGATAGGCCCACTGGTCAAATCCCGTCCGTGGGAAGTCAAAGGGGTAGATCCGGTGGTCAACCGCTCCAGGGTTAGGCGGGACGGGGGCCCTGGGGGGTAGCAATGCCACCGGAGCGTCGCACCGGCCCCTCATACATGCAGGGTGGTGTGGTGGCATGTCCGAAGAGGCGGCACGCGTCTCCGGGGTGTGCCCCCTCACACGGACGGCGCCGCCGCCGGCACCTGGAGGGGGGAAACGGACGCGTCGGGTCTACACGGAGGGGATCTTGCTGTGGGTGTGGCCCGGATGTTGCTCTAAAGTGTTCGTATGGGCTGACCTAACATGACCGGGTGGATAGGCCCACTGGTCAAATCCCGTCCGTGGGAAGTCAAAGGTAGATCCGTTGTCAACCGCCCGTGGTTAGGCGGGACGGGGCCCTGGGGTAGCAATGCCACCGACCGTCGATCGGGCCCTCATACATGCGGGTGGTGTGGTGGCATGTCCGAAGAGGCGGCACGCGTCTCCGGGGTGTGGCCCCCCTCACGGACGGCGATGACACACGGTAGTAGACGTTCTGCGGAAACGATGCGGCGTGAATATTATTAAATACTCGGAGCGCGATAAAATCATGAGTTTTTTACATGACGTGGGCACATGTGCTATAGGACCGATGGTAATTTTTCATAATTTTTCGTGATGGAGAAGTATCTGAACACTTCCCTCTACGCGGATTGCTCTTCGCTGCCTCTATCGTGGCGGCGGCCTCCGGGCCAGCATACCGTCAAATCTTGCGAGGCGGCCTCTCACAAGTCTGGAAGTGTTGTGGCGGTTGCAAATGCCCGCACGCTGCCTCCGGTGTCCCCCTCCCCCCCGGCGCCGCCGCCCGCACCGGAGGGGGAAACGGACGCGTCGGGTCTACACGGAGTGGATGTAGCTGTGGGTTTGGCCCGGATGTTGCTCTAAAGTGTTCGTATGGGCTGACCTAACATGACCGGTGGATAGGCCCACCGTCAAATCCCGTCCGTGGGAAGTCAAAGGGTAGATCCGTGGTCAACCGCCTGTGGTTAGGCGGACGGGGCCCGGGGTAGTAATGCCACCGAGCGCCGCACCGCCCCTCATACATGCAGGGTGGTGTGGTGGCATGTCCGAAGAGGCGCACGCGTCTCGGGTGTGCCTCACACGGACGGCGCCGCCGCCGCACTGGAGGGGGAAACAGACGCGTCGGGTCTACACGGAGGGGATCTTGCTGTGGGTGTGGCCCGGATGTTGCTCTAAAGTGTTCGTATGGGCTGACCTAACATGACCGGATGGATAGGCCCACTGGTCAAATCCCGTCCGTGGGAAGTCAAAGGGGTAGATCCGGTGGTCAACCGCCTGAGGTTAGGCGGACGGGGCCCCTGGGGGGTAGCAATGCCACCGGACCGTCGCATCGGGCCCTCATACATGCGGGGTGGTGTGGTGGCATGTCCGAAGAGGCGGCACGCGTCTCCGGGGTGTGGCCCCCCTCACGGACGGCGATGACACACGGTAGTAGACGTTCTGCGGAAACGATGCGGCGTGAATATTATTAAATACTCGGAGCGCGATAAAATCATGAGTTTTTTACATGACGTGGGCACATGTGCTATAGGACCGATGGTAATTTTTCATAATTTTTCGTGATGGAGAAGTATCTGAACACTTCCCTCTACGCGGATTGCTCTTCGCGCTTCACGATCGTGGCGGCGGCCTCCGGGGCCAGCATACCGTCAAATCTTGCGAGGCGGCCTCTCACAAGTCCGGAAGTGTTGTGGCGGTTGCAAATGCCCGCACGCTCTCGGTGTCCCCTCCCCCCCTCACGGACGGCGCCGCCGCCGGCACCTGGAGGGGGAAACGGACGCGTCGGGTCTACACGGAGTGGATGTAGCTGTGGGTTTGGCCCGGATGTTGCTCTAAAGTGTTCAGATGGGCTGACCTAACATGACCGGTGGATAGGCCCACCGGTCAAATCCCGTCCGTGGGAAGTCAAAGGTAGATCCGTGGTCAACCGCTCGAGGTTAGGCGGGGCGGGGGCCTTGGGGGGTAGCAATGCCACCGGAGCGTCGCACCGCCCCTCATACATGCAGGGTGGTGTGGTGGCATGTCCGAAGAGGCGGCACGCGTCTCCGGGGTGTGCCCCCTCACACGGACGGCGCCGCTGCCGGCACCTGGAGGGGGGAAACGGACGCGTCGGGTCTACACGGAGGGGATCTTGCTGTGGGTGTGGCCCGGATGTTGCTCTAAAGTGTTCATATGGGCTGACCTAACATGACCGGTGGATAGGCCCACCGTCAAATCCCGTCCGTGGGAAGTCAAAGGTAGATCCGTGGTCAACCGCCCGAGGTTAGGCGGGGACGGGGCCCCGGGGTAGCAATGCCACCGACCGTCGCATCGGGCCCTCATACATGCGGGTGGTGTGGTGGCATGTCCGAAGAGGCGGCACGCGTCTCCGGGGTGTGGCCCCCCTCACGGACGGCGATGACACACGGTAGTAGACGCTTCTGCGGAAACGATCGCGGCGTGAATATTATTAAATACTCGGGCGCGATAAAATCATGAGTTTTTACATGACGTGGGCACATGTGCTATAGGACCGATGGTAATTTTTCATAATTTTTCGTGATGGAGAAGTATCTCAACACTTCCCTCTCGCGATTGCTCTTCGCGCCTCACGACCGTGGCGGCGGCCTCCGGGGCCAGCATACCGTCAAATCTTGCGTGGCGGCCTCTCACAAGTCCGGAAGTGTTGTGGCGGTTGCAAATGCCCGCACGCGTCTCCGGTGTCCCTCCCCCCCTCACGGACGGCGCCGCCGCCGCACCGGAGGGGGAAACGGACGCGTCGGGTCTACAGGAGTGGATGTAGCTGTGGGTTTGGCCCGGATGTTGCTCTAAAGTGTTCAGATGGGCTGACCTAACATGACCGGTGGATAGGCCCACCGGTCAAATCCCGTCCGTGGGAAGTCAAAGGGTAGATCCGTGGTCAACCGCTCCAGGTTAGGCGGGGCGGGGCCCTGGGGGTAGCAATGCCACCGAGGCGTCGCACCGCCCTCATACATGCAGGGTGGTGTGGTGGCATGTCCGAAGAGGCGCACGCGTCTCGGGTGTGCCCCCACACGGACGGCGCGCGCCGCCGCACCGGAGGGGGGAAGCGGACGCGTCGGGTCTACGGAGGGATCTTGCTGTGGGTGTGGCCCGGATGTTGCTCTAAAGTGTTCGTATGGGCTGACCTAACATGACCGGTGGATAGGCCCACCGGTCAAATCCGTCCGTGGGAAGTCAAAGGGGTAGATCTCGTGGTCAACCGCTCCAGGGTTAGGCGGGACGGGGGCCCTGGGGGGTAGCAATGCCACCGGACCGTCGCATCGGGCCCTCATACATGCGGGGTGGTGTGGTGGCATGTCCGAAGAGGCGGCACGCGTCTCGGGTGTGGCCTCACGGACGGGCGGCGATGACACACGGTAGTAGACGTTCGCGAAACGATGCGGCGTGAATATTATTAAATACTCGGAGCGCGATAAAATCATGAGTTTTTTACATGACGTGGGCACATGTGCTATAGGACCGATGGTAATTTTTCATAATTTTTCGTGATGGAGAAGTATCTGAACACTTCCCTCTCTGCGGATTGCTCTTGGCGTCACGACCGTGGCGGCGGCCTCGGGGCCAGCATACCGTCAAATCTTGCGTGGCGGCCTCTCACAAGTCTGGAAGTGTTGTGGCGGTTGCAAATGCCCGCACGCTGCTCCGGTGTCCCCCCCCCCCCCTCACGGACGGCGCCGCCGCACCGGAGGGGGAAGCGGACGCCGGGTCTACACGGAGTGGATGTAGCTGTGGGTTTGGCCCGGATGTTGCTCTAAAGTGTTCGTATGGGCTGACCTAACATGACCGGTGGATAGGCCCACCGTCAAATCCCGTCCGTGGGAAGTCAAAGGGTAGATCCGTGGTCAACCGCCCAGGTTAGGCGGGGCGGGGCCTGGGGTAGTAATGCCACCGAGCGCCGCACCGCCCCTCATACATGCAGGTGGTGTGGTGGCATGTCCGAAGAGGCGCACGCGTCTCGGGTGTGCCTCACACGGACGGCGCCGCCCGGCACTGGAGGGGGGAAACGGACGCGCGGGTCTACACGGAGGGATCTTGCTGTGGGTGTGGCCCGGATGTTGCTCTAAAGTGTTCGTATGGGCTGACCTAACATGACCGGTGGATAGGCCCACCGTCAAATCCGTCCGTGGGAAGTCAAAGGGTAGATCCGTGGTCAACGCTCGTGGTTAGGCGGGGCGGGGCCCTGGGGGGTAGCAATGCCACCGGACCGTCGCATCGGGCCCTCATACATGCGGGGTGGTGTGGTGGCATGTCCGAAGAGGCGGCACGCGTCTCCGGGGTGTGGCCCCCCTCACGGACGGCGATGACACACGGTAGTAGACGTTCTGCGAAACGATGGCGTGAATATTATTAAATACCGGAGCGCGATAAAATCATGAGTTTTTACATGACGGGGCACATGTGCTATAGGACCGATGGTAATTTTTCATAATTTTTCGTGATGGAGAAGTATCTCAACACTTCCTCTACGCGGATTGCTCTTCGCTTCTCGACCGTGGCGGCGGACCTCCGGGCCAGCATACCGCCAAATCTTGCGAGGCGGCCTCTCACAAGTCCGGAAGTGTTGTGGCGGTTGCAAATGCCCGCACGCGCCTCCGGTGTCCCCCTCCCCCTCACGGACGGCGCCACGCCCGCACCGGAGGGGGAAACGGACGCGCCGGGTCTACACGGAGTGGATGTAGCTGTGGGTTTGGCCCGGAGGGCGCGATAAAATCATGAGTTTTTACATGGCGTGGGCACATGTGCTATAGGACCGATGGTAATTTTTCATAATTTTTCGTGATGGAGAATGTCTGAACACTTCCCTCTCGCGGATTGCTCTTGGCGTCTCTGACTGTGGCGGCGGCCTCGAGGCTAACATACCGTCAAATCTTGCGTGGCGGCCTCTCACAAGTCTGGAAGTGTTGTGGCGGTTGCAAATGCCCGCAGCGTCTCCGGGTGTCCCCCCCCCCCCCCGCACGGCCGGCGCCGCCGCCGCACCGGAGGGGGAAGCAGACGCGTCGGGTCTACAGGAGTGGATGTAGCTGTGGGTTTGGCCCGGATGTTGCTCTAAAGTGTTCGTATGGGCTGACCTAACATGACCGGGTGGATAGGCCCACTGGTCAAATCCCGTCCGTGGGAAGTCAAAGGGGTAGATCCGGTGGTCAACCGCTCCAGGGTTAGGCGGGACGGGGCCCTGGGGGGTAGCAATGCCACCGGAGCGTCGCACCGGCCCCTCATACATGCAGGGTGGTGTGGTGGCATGTCCGAAGAGGCGGCACGCGTCTCCGGGGTGTGCCTCACACGGACGGCGCCGCCGCCGCACTGGAGGGGGAAACAGACGCGTCGGGTCTACGGAGGGATCTTGCTGTGGGTGTGGCCCGGATGTTGCTCTAAAGTGTTCGTATGGGCTGACCTAACATGACCGGGTGGATAGGCCCACTGTCAAATCCGTCCGTGGGAAGTCAAAGGGTAGATCCGTGGTCAACCGCCTGTGGTTAGGCGGGGCGGGGCCCCGGGGTAGCAATGCCACCGGACCGTCGCATCGGGCCCTCATACATGCGGGGTGGTGTGGTGGCATGTCCGAAGAGGCGCACGCTGCGTCTCGGGTGTGGCCCCCCCTCACGGACGGCGATGACACACGGTAGTAGACGTTCGCGGAAACGATGCGGCGTGAATATTATTAAATACTCGGAGCGCGATAAAATCATGAGTTTTTTACATGACGTGGGCACATGTGCTATAGGACCGATGGTAATTTTTCATAATTTTTCGTGATGGAGAAGTATCTGAACACTTCCTCTCTGCGGATTGCTCTTGGCGCTTCACGACCGTGGCGGCGGCCTCGAGAACTAGCATACCGTCAAATCTTGCGTGGCGGCCTCTCACAAGTCTGGAAGTGTTGTGGCGGTTGCAAATGCCGGCACGCGCGTCCGGGTGTCCCCTCCCCCCCCACACAGACGGCGCCCGCCGCACCGGAGGGGGAAGCGGACGTCCGGGTCTACACGGAGTGGATGTAGCTGTGGGTTTGGCCCGGATGTTGCTCTAAAGTGTTCGTATGGGCTGACCTAACATGACCGGGTGGATAGGCCCACTGGTCAAATCCCGTCCGTGGGAAGTCAAAGGGGTAGATCTCGTGGTCAACCGCTCCAGGGTTAGGCGGGACGGGGGCCTGGGGGTAGTAATGCCACCGAGCGTCGCACCGCCCTCATACATGCAGGTGGTGTGGTGGCATGTCCGAAGAGGCGCACGCGTCTCGGGTGTGCCCCCACACGGACGGCGCCGCGCCGCACCGGAGAAGCAGACGCGTCGGGTCTACGGAGGGGATCTTGCTGTGGGTGTGGCCGGATGTTGCTCTAAAGTGTTCGTATGGGCTGACCTAACATGACCGGGTGGATAGGCCCACTGGTCAAATCCCGTCCGTGGGAAGTCAAAGGGGTAGATCCGGTGGTCAACCGCTCCAGGGTTAGGCGGGACGGGGCCCCTGGGGGTAGCAATGCCACCGGAGCGTCGCATCGGGCCCTCATACATGCGGGGTGGTGTGGTGGCATGTCCGAAGAGGCGCAGCGTCTCGGGTGTGGCCCCCCACGGACGGCGATGACACACGGTAGTAGACGTTCTGCGAAACGATGCGGCGTGAATATTATTAAATACTCGGAGCGCGATAAAATCATGAGTTTTTTACATGACGTGGGCACATGTGCTATAGGACCGATGGTAATTTTTCATAATTTTTCGTGATGGAGAAGTATCTGAACACTTCCCTCTCTGCGGATTGCTCTTGGCGTCTCGACCGTGGCGGCGGCCTCCGGGCCTAACATACCGTCAAATCTTGCGTGGCGGCCTCTCACAAGTCTGGAAGTGTTGTGGCGGTTGCAAATGCCCGCACGCAGCGTCTCGGTGTCCCCCTCCCCCCCCTCACGGACGGCGCCGCCCGCCACCACCTGGAGAAGCAGACGCGTCGGGTCTACGGAGTGGATGTAGCTGTGGGTTTGGCCGGATGTTGCTCTAAAGTGTTCGTATGGGCTGACCTAACATGGCCGGGTGGATAGGCCCACTGGTCAAATCCGTCCGTGGGAAGTCAAAGGGTAGATCCGGTGGTCAACCGCTCCAGGTTAGTCGGGGCGGGGGCCTGGGGGGTAACAATGCCACCGGGCGTCGCACCGCCCCTCATACATGCAGGGTGGTGTGGTGGCATGTCCGAAGAAGCGCGCAGCGTCTCGGTGTGTGCCCTCACACAGACGGCGCCGCCGCCCGGCACTGGAGAAGCAGACGCGTCGGGTCTACGAAGGGATCTTGCTGTGGGTGTGGCCGGATGTTGCTCTAAAGTGTTCGTATGGGCTGACCTAACATGGCCGGGTGGATAGGCCCACCGGTCAATTCCGTCCGTGGGAAGTCAAAGGGTAGATCCGGTGGTCAACGCTCGAGGTTAAGCGGGGCCAGGGGCCTGGGGGTAGCAATGCCACCGGACCGTCGCATCGGGCCCTCATACATGCGGGGTGGTGTGGTGGCATGTCGAAGAGGCGGCATGCGTCTCGGGTGTGGCCCCCCCTCACGGACGGCGATGACACACGGTAGTAGGCGTTCTGCGGAAGCGATGCGGCGTGAATATTATTAAATACTCGGGCGATAAAATCATGAGTTTTTACATGGCGTGGGCACATGTGCTATAGGACCGATGGTAATTTTTCATAATTTTTCGTGATGGAGAAGTATCTGAACACTTCCTTCTCGCGGATTGCTCTTGGCGTCTCACGACCGTGGCGCGGCCTCCGGGAACTAACATACCGTCAAATCTTGCGTGGCGGCCTCTCACAAGTCTGGAAGTGTTGTGGCGGTTGCAAATGCCCGCACGCGTCTCCGGTGTCCCCTCCCCCCCCTCACGGACGGCGCCGCCCTTGGCACCTGGAGAAGCAGACGGACGCTCGGGTCTACACGGAGTGGATGTAGCTGTGGGTTTGGCCGGATGTTGCTCTAAAGTGTTCGTATGGGCTGACCTAACATGGCCGGTGGATAGGCCCACTGGTCAAATCCCGTCCGTGGGAAGTCAAAGGGGTAGATCCGGTGGTCAACCGCTCCAGGGTTAGGCGGGACGGGGCCCCGGGGGGTAGCAATGCCACCGGGCGTCGCACCGCCCCTCATACATTCAGGGTGGTGTGGTGGCATGTCCAAGAGGCGCACGCGTCTCGGGTGTGCCCCACACGGACGGCCCGCCGCACCGGAGGGGAGAAGCGGACGCGTCGGGTCTACGGAGGGATCTTGCTGTGGGCGTGGCCCGGATGTTGCTCTAAAGTGTTCGTATGGGCTGACCTAACATGAGCGGGTGGATAGGCCCACCGGTCAAATCCGTCCGTGGGAAGTCAAAGGGTAGATCCGTGGTCAACCGCTCCGGTGGTTAGGCGGGGCCGGGGCCCCAGGGGTAGCAATGCCACCGACCGTCGCATCGGGCCCTCATACATGCGGGGTGGTGTGGTGGCATGTCCGAAGAGGCGCACGCGTCTCGGTGTGGCCTCACGGACGGGCGATGACACACGGTAGTAGACGCTCGCGAACGATGCGGCGTGAATATTATTAAATACTCGGAGCGCGATAAAATCATGAGTTTTTACATGGCGTGGGCACATGTGCTATAGGACCGATGGTAATTTTTCATAATTTTTCGTGATGGAGAAGTATCTGAACACTTCCCTCTCGCGGATAGCTCTTGGCGTCTGACCGTGGCCGGCGGCCTCGAACTAGCATACCGTCAAATCTTGCGTAGGCGGCCTCTCACAAGTCTGGAAGTGTTGTGGCGGTTGCAAATGCCCGGCACGCGTCTCCGGGGTGTCCCCCCTCCCCCCCCCTCACGGACGGCGCCGCCGCCGGCACCTGGAGGGGGAAACGGACGCGTCGGGTCTACACGGAGTGGATGTAGCTGTGGGTTTGGCCCGGATGTTGCTCTAAAGTGTTCGTATGGGCTGACCTAACATGACCGGGTGGATAGGCCCACTGGTCAAATCCCGTCCGTGGGAAGTCAAAGGTAGATCCGGTGGTCAATCGCCTCGTGGTTAGGCGGGGCGGGCCCCGGGGTAGCAATGCCACCGAGCGCCGCACCGCCCCTCATACATGCAGGGTGGTGTGGTGGCATGTCCGAAGAGGCGCACGCGCTCTCGGGTGTGCCCCCTCACACGGACGGCGCCGCCGCACTGGAGGGGAAGCGGACGCGTCGGGTCTACGGAGGGATCTTGCTGTGGGTGTGGCCCGGATGTTGCTCTAAAGTATTCGTATGGGCTGACCTAACATGACCGGTGGATAGGCCCACCGGTCAAATCCCGTCCGTGGGAAGTCAAAGGGTAGATCCGGTGGTCAACCGCCCGTGGTTAGGCGGGGCGGGGCCCTGGGGGTAGTAATGCCACCGACCGTCGCATCGGGCCCTCATACATGCGGGGTGGTGTGGTGGCGTGTCCGAAGAGGCGCACACGTCTCCGGTGTGGCCCCACGGACGGGCGGCGATGACACACGGTAGTAGACGTTCTGCGGAAGCGATCGGCGTGAATATTATTAAATACTCGGAGCGCGATAAAATCATGAGTTTTTACATGGCGTGGGCACATGTGCTATAGGACCGATGGTAATTTTTCATAATTTTTCGTGATGGAGAAGTATCTGAACACTTCCCTCTCGCGGATTGCTCTTGGCGTCTCGATCGTGGCGGCGGCCTCGGGCCAGTATACCGTCAAATCTTGCGTGGCGGCCTCTCACAAGTCTGGAAGTGTTGTGGCGGT
The DNA here is from genome assembly GCA_021605205.1 of Aegilops longissima. NCBI lineage: Eukaryota > Viridiplantae > Streptophyta > Magnoliopsida > Poales > Poaceae > Aegilops > Aegilops longissima. The sequence continues at coordinate 566,235,017 of CM038680.1, forward strand.
TGCAAATGCCCGCACGCGTCTCCGGTGTCCCCCTCCCCCATCACGGACGGCGCCGCCGCCGCACCTGAGGGGGAAGCAGACGCGTCGGGTCTACACGAGTGGATGTAGCTGTGGGTTTGGCCCGGATGTTTCTCCGGGTGTCCCTATGGGCGAATCCGACACAACCGGTGGAGAGGTCCACCGGTCAAAGCCCGTCCGTGGGAAGTCAAAGGGTAGATCTCGTGGTTAACCGCTCCAGGTTAGGCGGGGCGGGGCCCCGGGGTAGTAATGCCACCGAGCGCCGCACCGCCCCTCATACATGTAGGGTGGTGTGGTGGCATGTCCGAAGAGGCGGCAGCGTCTCGGGTGTGCCCCTCACACGGACGGCGCCTTGCGCCGCACTGGAGGGGGAAACGACGCGCGGGTCTACACGGAGTGGATGTAGCTGTGGGTTTGGCCCGGATGTTGCTCCCGGTGTCCCTATGCGCCGAACCGACACAACCGGTGGAGAGGTCCACCGGTCAAAGCCCGTCTGTGGGAAGTCAAAGGGTAGATCTCGTGGTCAACCGCTCCGTGGTTAGGCGGGACGGGGCCCTGGGGTAGTAATGCCACCGAGGCGTCGCATCGGGCCCTCATACATGCGGGGTGGTGTGGTGGCATGTCCAAGAGGCGGCACGCGTCTCCGGGGTGTGGCCCCCCTCACGGACGGCGATGACACACGGTAGTAGACATTCTGCGGAAACGATGCGGCGTGAATATTATTAAATACTCGGAGCGCGATAAAATCATGAGTTTTTTACATGACGTGGGCACATGTGCTATAGGACCGATGGTAATTTTTCATAATTTTTCGTGATGGAGAAGTATCTCAACACTTCCCTTTCGCCGGATTGCTCTTCGCGTCTCGACCGTGGCGGCGGCCTCCGGGCCTAGCATACCGTCAAATCTTGCGAGGCGGCCTCTCACAAGTCTGGAAGTGTTGTGGTGGTTGCAAATGCCCGCACGCGCCTCGGGTGTCCCCCCCCTCGGACGCCGCCGCGCCGCACCGGAGGGGGGAAAGCGGACGCGTCGGGTCTACACGGAGTGGATGTAGCTGTGGGTTTGGTCCGATGTTGCTCCGGGTGTCCCTATGGGCCGAATCGACACAACCGGTGGAGAGGTCCACCGGTCAAAGCCCGTCCGTGGGAAGTCAAAGGTAGATCTCGTGGTCAACCACTCTGTGGTTAGGCGGGGCGGGGCCCCGGGGGTAGCAATGCCACCGGAGGCCCCACCGCCCCTCATACATGCAGGGTGGTGTGGTGGCATGTCCAAGAGGCGGCACGCATCTCCGGTGTCGGCGGCGGCGCCCGTCCGTGAGGGGGGCCACACCGGAGCCCCAAGACAGCGCGACGATGCATGAACACTTTCACATATGCATCGGGACCCGTGCGATGTTTCATGACATAGCTACACCCCGAATCCCCACCAACCAGAATTCCTTCCGTGTCGACCGCTTCTCCGTGACACGGCGATAGCGATGTTCAGAACGGGGCAATCGATATACCATCGGGTATGTTTTTTAGATAAGGCATAATTATCATATACAAAAACAAAAATTAAAATAAAGTAAAAATAAAAAACAGAGTAAAAATAAAATAAAAAATAAAGTAAATTAACGTATGCCGACGGCCAGTCCGTCGGCATACCTGCACACACGGAGGTTGTCCCACGGATCGTTGACGTGGCGTGGCACACGGATCGCCGACGCGGCGAGGGGCCTATGCCGACGGCTTGGCCGTGAGGCATACCTCTGCCATCGATATGCCGACGTCGCCGCATCGCCCGTCGGCGTAGGGTCAACGCCGTCAAATGGTCAGCGCTGACCGGGCAGGTGGGCCACGGATATGCCGACGGCCTTCCCTATGCCGACGGGCCCCGTAGGCGTAACTCAGGCGGTCCCGACGGCCTTGTCTATGCCGACGGCCCCGTCGGCATAAGTTGATGTATGCCGACGGCATTTATAAGCCTACGACCTTTCCATGGCCGTCGGCATAGGTCCATAGATGCCGACGGGGGCCGTCGGCATAGATTTGGCCGTCGGCAACCCCAGTTTTTCTGGTAGTGGCTGCACCTCTTTCCCTTTTTCTCCTGTGGATCTCTCGGAACTTTGTATTTCCGTTCGCTTGCAATGGAAAGGGGTCATGCCCGGTTCGAAAAAAAAAGTCGTAAGTCGTAACCCAAATATATCTATGACGATCAAATGCAAGTTGGCTTTGCCTCTGAAGGGTGGCCAAGAGGTTGGCTGAATGACTACGTTAGTCATATATATATATTCATTTCTGCAACAAATAATTCAAGATCGAGGGAGTATATGTTAGGACATAGGTGGGTCCTGAAATATCAGAAAATCCATAATTTTTTATACCTGTGAGATTGTTTTACGGATTATTTTTCAACTCTATCTAGATGATGTAACTGATGTAAGCTCTTTCACCCCGAAAAAAAAAGCAATGTCAACTTAGGAAGATTTATCTCTTTCCTTTTCGACAGCTTACCACACGAGCAATGCTACATCTACGAATAAAATTAACGTAATCTTACGTGATTAGACAGCTGGCAATTTGTGATTGGGATTGGGGAGGAGAGGGGGCCCACCCCATTTAAAATCAGGGGGGCGATGGAATTATGGAGGAAGGTTACGTCAAACTTTACGTAAGTCTAGAATTATTGTTACCACACACACATGTCCTGAGGGGGGCGTGTGGTTAGCAATGGTTCTTTTTTTGTAGGATAATCACATGAAAGGAACGACTATTTGGTTTACTTGTCTACTATATATACCCACGCGCTCCACATGTTGAGTGTCCCATTCAGGGTAGAGTATTATATATGGATGTCAGTTGTGCACACCCAATAATTACTACTATCAAGGAGTATGAAATACTTGATTGTAAGAATTTAGTAGTTCAGGCCCTTTCATTTGCATTGGCATTGCTCTATGTTAATCTCACGCATCATGTCTTCGTTGAATCATTAAACCATATATGTCTAGCAACAATCAACCATTGGTGGTTGGACGGTTAAGAGGTTCTGGCTTAGCATGGATCAAACTTTGTTGTCTAGCTAATGCAGATTACATGTCTTTTCAGTGGAAATCAATGTTTCCATTGATAGGAAGGTGCATGTAGACAATAGTCATTGTAGTGTCTGTGCATGTGTGTGTACTTCTATGTTCGTGTGGTACTTTTTTTTGTTCCTTGTTTGACTGTGTTATTAATAATGTTGAGTTCGCTACTGAAAGTGCATATAATTCACATGTTTGGTTTTGTTAATTAATGACAATCTTTATAGAATGTTTTCATTGAGATATATTTGAAGGAACATTTCATACGCAATGCATGAAGATTATTGGACTGGTTGAAGGATGAAATCCACCAACACAAATATGCGCATTGAGACTTGGTAATTAATGAAATTTCATATGGAGCAACAATGACATCAAGCTATATATGAAGATATGTTTAATGGGTGATGCAATAAGGAGACTGGATGTATTCGGATTGAGAGCCACCAAAATCTAGATATGCTCCAAGATTGAGTTCATTAATTGAATCAAATGTGATCAAGATGGATTCCATGTGATGAACAAGACCTGATATAGATGGAGTTCATTGGAGGATATCAAAGGTTGCCATGCTTAGGCTAATGAGTTGAGCCATGATGGATGAAGATCTTGCAAGAATGGTTAAATAGAAGAATTCTATATATGGCTTGAATATTGGGTCATGATTAGTTCATTTGTTGAATAAGTTTTGATCAATTCTTGAAGCAAGTAATTCAAGTGAAGAATTCATTGTGCCACTCAAGAGACTGTGATACAGCATGAAGAACAGCAAGTGACGACCAACATGAGAAACTTGATATGGTCATGAGAGAGAATTGAGATATTGGTGATCATGTCTTACAGCAATGAAGCATAGTGAAGAGTTTAATATGGCCTGTGAGACAACAATATTAATCATAGAGTAAAGATAAAGGTTGACCAATATAAAGCTCGATGAAGGACAAAATGATGTACCACATGAGATCTTGTGGTATGGTAAAAATTTATGAATTGTGCCATACTATGTATTTTCTATGTCTATGGTGGTTAGGTAATTCTCGTGGGCTTGCATAAAAAAAATTCTAATAGCCCATGTGAGGCTGTCATCGGGTGAGGATAGTAATCTAGTTTAGTAAGGGCAAGTCCAAGTAAGACATCCCGAAGTATTACATACTTGAAGCTTGTGGATGATCATGTGATGTGCATGTGAAGATGTTATACAGAGAAATGCTTTTCAAATTTCTTATTGGGGGGGGGGGGGGTCTATTTGAAGTATTCACCAAGTGACGTTATCGAGATTGTGTTTCCAACTTGGGCAAAGTATGAACGTTAGCATCAAGCTCAAGTGGAATGCTCAAGTCAAAGGTATGAGTTCCTTTGATTTTCTGGGGTGGATAGATGACCATTGAAGGAAGATATACTCCTTTTGTTTCTTTTTACAATGCGTATAAGTTTTGTTTGAAGTCAAACTACACAAAGTTTGACCAATTTTATATTAAAAAATATCAACAACTACAATACTAATGTTATATAGCATGAAAATTAGTTTTATGATACATCTAATGATATTTATTTGGTGTTGTGAATGTTGAGTTTTTTCCTATGAAGTTGGTCAAACTTTGTAAATTTTTACTTCAAACTGATTTTATATGCTAAAGGGAAATGGAGGGAGTATGCTCAAGAATTGAGTTCCAAAAGCTATCTAGTGTATCTCTTTTTATGTTCCTGAGTTATAGGAATCCCTCACTATTAAGAGGGGACCAGAGGGATTTGCGAAGGAATTTCTTAGCTCACAATCATCAAAACATTCCATTCCTAGCTATAAGTCCAATGCCAAAATGATTAACCAAGTCCCACATTAAAAAGAGCCAGAAGGAACATTGTTTCAGGTGGTCGGATTGTCCGGGTAGATTTTTGCCGGACTGTTTTGTCAGTTACTTTTTGAAGCCGAAGCTAAAATATATGGTAAAACGATTGATTGAACAAATGATTAGGGAATAGTTTTTGTCCGGGCTCTGGACGAACTATCTGGCCACCTAACTTCCACCAGGCAAGAAAAGCATTAAAGTCAGTCGAACAAATAGTCGGACGAAAACTTTGATCGGAGAAAAATGCAGACGGAGAAATTAGGATGACTTTTGTTGTCCATGAAATGGCAGGACTGTCTGGGGAAATTATCATACTATCAACCGACTGCGGTTTCTCTATGTTCATATGCTGATTTAAAGAAAGGTTAGTGGCCGGACATTCTAGGCAGTTTTCTGCCAGACCGCCTGCTCGTCTATTTCCTTCCCTAGAACGACTAGTTTTATTCTAGCCTATATATACACCTTCACCACTTCATGGAGGGATTAACCAATTCGTATACACTTAACCATATCTGATAAGTGCATTTCCCCCCACTACAAAACAATGATTTTTGAGAGATATTTCACCTCAGCCATAGACCCTCCTCTCTCTCTCTCTCTCTCTCTCTCTCTCTCTCTCTCTCTCTCAAAGCAATTCGTGATTGGAGCAAATCTTGAATATTTCCCCTTTGGTGTTGTTTCTCTTGTAGGTTGGAGGCTCCTATGCGATATGAGTTCTTTGTTGAGGAATCAACGTGTGATGTAACCCCAGAAAATTTGTAAATGTTTTTGGAGGCCTCCTCAAGGTTTTCCACTGGTGGTTGGGAATCGCATTTGTGTTGATATCTCAAGGAGAATAGGGAGAGCCTTCGTGGTGTCCGTGTGCCTTCAGGGTAATTAACACCCATCCTTCAACAGTGATTAGCTTATATCCATGGAAGCGAACATTGGAATACATCTTCATCTCCAGTGTCTTCGATTATCTCTAACCCTAGCTCATTGCATGCGGTTTACTTAGGCTCACACCTTACTTTTTGCAATTCATACTTTTTAGGCAGTTTTCTGCCAGACCATATGCTCGTCTGTTTCCTTCACTAGAACGACTAGTTTTATTCTAGCCTATATATACACATTCACCACTTCATGGAGGGATTAACCATTTCGTATACACTTAACCAGATTTGGTATGCATTTTCCCCACTACAAATCAATGATTTTTGAGAGATATTTCACCTCAGGCATAGACCCACTCCTCTCTCTCTTTCTCTCTCTCTCTCTCTCTCAAAGCAATTCGTTATTGGATCAAATATTTAACATTTTGAAGGAAATATGCCCTAGAGGCAATAATAAAGTTATTGTTTATTTCCTTATATCATGATAAATGTTTATTATTCATGCTAGAATTGTATTAACCGGAAACATAATACATGTGTGAATACATAGACAAACAGAGTGTCACTAGTATGCCTCTACTTGACTAGCTCGTTAATCGAAGATAGTTATGTTTCCTAACCATAGACATGAGTTGTCATTTGATCAACGTGATCACATCATTAGGAGAATGATGTGATTGACCTGAACCATTCTGTTAGCATAGCACCCGATCGTTTATTATATTGCTATTGCTTTCTTCATGACTTATACATGTTCCTATGACTATGAGATTATGCAACTCCCGTTTATCGGAGGAACACTTTGTGTGCTACCAAACGTCACAACGTAACTGGGTGATTATAAAGGTGCTCTACAGGTGTCTCCGAAGGTACATGTTGGTTTGGCGTATTTCGAGATTAGGATTTGTCACTCCGATTGTCGGAGAGGTATCTCTGGGCCCTCTCGGTAATGCACATCACTATAAGCCTTGCAAGCAATGTGACTAGTGAGTTAGTTGCGGGATGATGCATTACATAATGAGTAAAGATACTTGCCGGTAACGAGATTGAACTAGGTATTGAGATACCGACGATTGAATCTCGGGCAAGTAACATACCGATGACAAAGGGAAAAACGTATGTTGTTATGCGGTTTGACCGATAAAGATCTTCGTAGAATATGTAGGAGCCAATATGAGCATCCAGGTTCCGCTATTGGTTATTGACCGGAAACGTGTCTCGGTCATGTCTACATAGTTCTCGAACCCGTAGGGTCCGCACGCTTAAGGTTTCGATGGCGGTTATATTATGAGTTTATGAGTTTTGATGTACGAAGGAGTTCGAGTCCCGGATGAGATCGGGGACATGACGAGGAGTCTCGAAATGGTCGAGACATAAAGATCGATATATTGGACGACTATATTCGGACATCGGAAAGGTTCTGAGTGATTCGGTATTTTTCGGCACCGAGAGTTACGGAACTCGTATTGGGCCTTAATGGGCCATACGGGAAAGGAGAGAAAGGCCCCAAAGGGTGGCCGCACCCCTCCCCATTGACTAGTCCGAATTAGACTAGGGAGGGGGGGGGGCGCCCCCTTCCTTCCTTCTCTTTCTCCTTCCCTTTCCTTCCTCCTACTCCTTCTACTTGGAAGGGCTCCTAGTTCTACTAGGGAGGGGAATCCTACTCCCGGTGGGAGTAGGACTCCCCTAGGGCGCGCCATAGAGAGGGCCGGCCCTCCCCCTCCTCCACTCCTTTATATACGGGGAGGGGGGCACCCCTTGGAGACTCAACAATTGATCCTTGAGATCTCTTAGCCGTGTGCGGTGCCCCCCTCCACCATAGTTCTCCTCGATAATATTGTAGCGGTGCTTAGGCGAAGCCCTGCGACGGTAGAACATCAAGATCGTCACCACGCCGTCGTGCTGACGGAACTCATCCCCGACACTTTGCTGGATCGGAGTTCGGGGATCGTTATCGAGCTGAACGTGTTGCTAAAACTCGAAGGTGTCGTAGTTTCGGTGCTTGATCGATCGGGACGTGAAGATGTACGACTACATCAACCACGTTGTTATAACGCTTCCGCTTACGGTCTACGAGGGTACGTGGACAACACTCTCCTCTCTCGTTGCTATACATCACCATGATCTTGCGTGTGCGTAAGAATTTTTTTAAAATTACTACGTTCCCCAACACCAATTACTAGGGAGCGAATCCGCTTGACCTAGCTTTGATCTGATGTTACTTGCCCTGAACCGCCACCGGGTCGTCCCTTTATATACGGAGGTCGACACCCAGCGGCTCATAGAATCCCTGGCCGGCTCATAAACAATGTCCGGCTCGGTCTCTAACTATCCCTCCCTTACAATACAAGTTATATACATATGGCGGTTTATCTCTACAGGCCTTAAGTCGAGCGTGAATCACATAGTAGATATGATCAACATAATGATGTTCACCATTGAAAACTACTCCATTTCATGTGATGATCGGTTATGGTTTAGTTGATTTGGATCACGTTATCACTTAGAGGATTAGAGGGATGTCTATCTAAGTGGGAGTTCTTAAGTAATATGATTAATTGAACTTATATTTATCATGAACTTAGCACCTGATAGTATCTTGCTTGTTTATGTTGATTGTAGATAGATGGCCCATGCTGTTGTTCCGTTGAATTTTAATGCGTTCCTTGAGAAAGCAAAGTTGAAAGATGATGGTAGCAATTACATGGACTGGGTCCATAACTTGAGGATTACCCTCATTGCTGCACAGAAGAATTACGTCCTGGAAGCACCGCTGGGTGCCAGACCTGCTGCAGGAGCAACACCAGATGTTATGAACGTCTGGCAGAGCAAAGCTGATGACTACTCGATAGTTCAGTGTGCCATGCTTTACGGCTTAGAACCGAGACTTCAACGGCGTTTTGAACGTCATGGAGCAAATGAGATGTTCCAGGAGTTGAAGTTAATATTTCAAGCAAATGCCCGGATTGAGAGATATGAAGTCTCTAATAAGTTCTACAGCTGCAAGATGGAGGAGAATAGTTCTGTCAGTGAGCATATACTCAAAATGTCTGGGTATAATAATCACTTGATTCAGTTGGGAGTTAATCTTCTGGATGATAGCGTCATTGACAGAATTCTTCAATCACTGCCACCAAGCTACAAGATCTTCGTGATGAACTATAACATGCAAGGGATGGATAAGACGATTCCCGAGCTCTTCGCAATGCTAAAGGCTGCGGAGGTAGAAATCAAGAAGGTGTTGGTGAACATTGCAAAAAATAAAATTTTTCCTACGGTTTCACCAAGATCCATCTATGAGTTCATCTAGCAACGAGTGATAGGAGTGCATCTACATACCTTTGTAGATCGCGAGCGGAAGCGCTCAAGTGAACGAGGTTGAGGGAGTCGTACTGCCGTGATCCAAATCACCGATGACCAAGTGCCGAACGGACAGCACCTCCGCGTTCAACACACGTACGGAGCGGATGACGTCTCTCGCACCTTGATCCAGCAAGGAGGAGGGAGAGGTTGAGGAAGACGGCTCCAACAGCAGCACGACGACGTGATGGTGCTGGAGTGGCAGTTCTCCGACAGGGCTTCGCCAAGCACACGCGGAGGAGGAGAGGTGTTGGGGAGGGGAGGGGCTGCGCCTTGGATTGTATATGCAGCCCTCCCCTCGCCCCTCTATTTATAGGGGAAGGGAGAAGGGGGCCGGCCCCCTCTAGATGAGATCTAGGGGGGGAGCGGCCAAGGGGAGGGGGGCTTGCCCCCCAAGCAAGGGGGCGCCCCCTCTATGGTTCCCCCCCAAACCCTAGGCGCATGGGCCCTAGGGGGTTGTGGTGCCCTAGCCCACTTGGGCTGGTTCCCTTCTCCATACAGCCCATAAGGTCCTCCGAAAGAGGTGGCCCCTCCCGGTGGACCCCCGGAACCCCTCCGGTGGCCCCGGTACAATACCGATATGCCCCCGAAACATTCCGGTGACCGTATGACAACTTCCCATATATAAATCTTTACCTCCGGACCATTCCGGAACTCCTCGTGACGTCCGGAATCTTATCTGGGACTCCGATCAACATTCTGTAATCACATACAAGTCTTCCTAATAACCCTAGCGTCACCGAACCTTAAGTGTGTAGACCCTACGGGTTCGGGAATCATGCAGACATGACCGAGACAGCTCTCCGGCCAATAACCAACAGCGGGATCTGGATAACCATGTTGGCTCCCACATGTTCCACGATGATCTCATCGGATGAACCACGATGTCGAGGATTCAAGCAACCCCGTATACAATTCCCTTTGTCAATCGGTATGTTACTTGCCCGAGATTCGATCGTCGGTATCCCAATACCTCGTTCAATCTCGTTACCGGCAAGTCACTTTACTCGTATCGTAATGCATGATCCCGTGACCAAACACTTGGTCACTGTGGTGACCGGTTTTCCGGGTATTAATTTCCAGAAAAATGGCCGTCGTGCTCACCAGCCCCAGGATTACTGTTAGCTGATGAGGCACCAACTTGATACATGAATTTCCAAGAAAAATACACAATATGCAGTACAAGACCCTTCTGGCATGTGAGTACAACAAAAGGTTTCTAGTGGTTGATGGCGGAAGCGGTTTGTGAAACATCAGTGTCTAGGGAACTCCATTTCCCACAAGAACAGCTGACCAGGTTAACTCCTATCCTCGCGAGGCTGCTATCACCGTTGCTTAGTTTCCGAGGCTGTCATCGCAACGCTCCTCTCCAAGCTAGAAATCGGGCCCAGACAATAGCCAGGGACAAGCCAGTGAGTACTTTGAATGTACTCGCAAACATTATGAACAAAGGTATAATATAACAACCGGTAATCATGCTTTAAAAATATTCTATGGTCACAACGTCAGTCATAAGCTGAAATCCTTGATACATGCAAGCAGATTAATAATATGTAACAATGAATATGAAATGACAGAGTAGGAAATAAAATGCACCATGCGGATGTCTGAAGCGATGTCTCGAAATGATGGTAAATAACAAGCATGCCTTAGTCGGGCGTCTGAGCGACACCACATAAAGGGCTTATAAGGTAAAAATAAATATCAAGCATGCCACGATCAAGCGCCTCAAATACACCACATAAAGGGCTTATAAAGAAAATAAATAACGAGCAATGCCACGATCAAAGGCGCCTTAGCGACACCACATAAAGGGCTTATAAATAAAATAAATAACAAGCAATGCCACAGTCGGGCGTCTTAGCGACACCACATAAAGGGCTTATAAATAAATTAAATAGCAAGCAATGCCACAGTCGGGCGTCTTAGCGACACCACATAAAGGGCTTATTATTAAAATAAATAACAAGCAATGCCAAAGTCGGACGTCTTAGAGAAACCACATAAAGGGCTTATAAATAAAATAAATAACAAGCAATGCCACAGTCGGGCGTCTTAGCGACACCACATAAAGGGCTTATCAATAATCATAGTGAATATCCAGGAGGTAGAACCATCCCAGGGATACTTGATAATTCAAATAATATAACGGGTTAGTCCATAACAAAATATTAATCATAATCATTACAAGTCTCAAGTTGCGATCCCAGTTCTGGTTTAACAGTTTCTCCCCCAAAGACCGACACTAAGACCGACACCTGACCCATCCTAGACTGTAATCCTTAACCAAGGACACAGCTATACGAATAGGTTTAGTCTCTGCAGAGGGTGTACTCTCTACCCACGAGTAACGGTTTCCTTTAGTCCATCGGGACTAATTCCGTCTACGGCCTTTTAGTTGAAAACACACCTAACTTGCACACACCAGCTTAACTTACCGGTTTTGGAATCACCCACGACACTAGTTAAGCAAAATTCTCAGTGGGGAGGCTACAGCCTCGCATAGCATGGGATCAAATTTATATCGCGCGCTCTAAGGGGTGGCCTCCCCTCTCGGTCTCAACCGGAAACACCCATGCCCCCGGACCAGGTGGCCTGCCTACCAGCTACAACAGGTATCTTCCACCATGGCCTCTCTGTACGGTGTGTGCTGGAAAGGGGTTGACGACTTACTGAATCGTACCCTACCTGTTGTAGAGCCAAGTGGTAGTACGGAACAAGTATGGGGGTTACTGGAACAAGACTCGATCTATGGTCGACTCAGGAGGTTTAAGTATTCCCTGCATGATTAGCATAACGAATATATTTCAAAGAACAAAATCACCACCCATTATAACTTGCTATGCCATACCGGACATAACCGTCCCGACGGAGACCGGCGACAAACTCATGCCTACCCAAGGCAGAAGTTTTTCCCGGACTCCTTTCTGGCATGCATGCAAGGCACATGAGGATGATTACTATCACAAGTATATTCATTTCCAACAGCAAGGAAATCACTAATATGCATCCATGCAAATGATCATATTACATGAAATAACAAGTTCTCCGAAATACGGTGGTGTTATGAACGTGTCATCTAACACATCAAAAATATTATGCCGGGGTTCAGAATGCTTGCCTTCAAGTTGTGGAGGGTGAGGTGCTCTCCAAATTTTTTGAAAGTTTCCTTCTCTCTCTCCAAAATCCCTATTTTCGAAAATATTCAGACGACACATACTTTAAAAACAGCACAAAAAAGTTGTCCGAATTTTTTTCAAATAAATCTTAAAATAAACTAGAGAATATTTGAGAGAGGTAGGAAAAAGAATCAACTCATTTGGAGTTGTAATTAAAAGGTTAAGCTCAGTCAAAGTTTTGGTCAAAATCTGTTATTTAAAATAAAACTGAAAAAGAAAACGATTCGAATATAAACGTACACGTCTAAGGCGTATTCTGGAAACACGCCTCCACTTATCCAGCGTGGACCGTGCGTGGGTCACTGACAGTTGGCCCGCCTGGCCCACTGGTCAGTTTGACTGGTCTTCCCTCCCCTCTTTTTTCTCTGCCCGAGCGGGGGCGGGGCTCCGGCGAGGCTCGCCGGCGAACGGCGGCACCATTCTGGAAACCGAGATCACCCGCGATCTCAGGGGATCGAGGTGGTCCTACCGGTGGTCGTTTTGGTCTCTGGGGTGGACGGAGCTGCCGGCGGCGTGCTCCGCAGCGGACGGTGGCCATCGGGCAAAGTGAGTTATCGCCCGCGGAGAGTCCCGATGAAGAGAGTGGAGAGGGGGAGGCCCTGGTTGCGCCGGACGGAGGGAGAGGGGGGCTCCTGGTGAAGAGACTGGAGAGGGGGAGGCCCTGGTTGCGCCGGACGGAGCCGGGAGGCGGCGGTAGCCGAACTGGCCGGAGTTGGGGAAGACGGCCTCTTCCTCTCCAATTGACGGCAACGGGGGGCACTAGGAGTACGGTGTGAGGCTGCCCGATTGCTCGGAGGAGCTCGGGGCTTCTTAAATAGGCTCGTCAAGGCGGTTCCGTGGCGGCTGGGGATAAGGTCGCCGGCGGCCGTCTTTCTATAGCTAGGGCGACGTGGCGGCAACGTGTGCTAGGGGACGAGGCTGCGGATGAGCTTGAGCCGCTCCAGGGGACAGCTGGCGAGTGCTGGTGGCTTGGGCGGCACCGACCGTGGCAGAGACGCGCTGCGGACGCCGGCGTGCCGCCAAGGGGCTCTGACTGCGGTGCTGCAGGGCACCAGGGCTGCTTGGCGTGATGCGGTGAGAAGGGGAGTGCGTGGCGCGGCTCTGCAGTGAGGGAAAAACCAGGGGCGCGATGTGTCGGCTCGGCGCGCACGCAAATACGTGTGCTCGCTCAAGACTCCCGAGCACGCACGCAGGCGTGCTCGACAAAATGCCGGGGCAGGCTAGAGGTCTCGGGTGAGGTTAGCAAGCAACATGACTAGGTTAGTGATAGAGGAAGGATCAAGGGACAAGGTGGTTTGGTCAGTAGACCAAGTTCATAGTGCAAACAAGTACTCATGCCAAATCTGTCCATGCTCTCAAGGTGTTTGAAAAAATGCCACAGGCATCTAGGCATTTCTTGGAGTGGTAAAAACTTCCATGTTGGGGTCTCTCTAGATGCATAAGAAGGTGGTGAGGTTAGTTTGTCCAAAGCACAAACTTGCTAGTGCAAGTTTTGCAAAAATTCAATTCTGGACAGGAGATTAATGGCATTACTTCATGACCCAAAAAATGATCCAAAGGGTGCATGCTCCTGGACTTAGGGGTTTAGCAGGGAGGACTACAAGTAGGAAAAGGGATCAAGGATAAAGGAGCAACTAAAAATGTGGTTGCTGTACAAACCATCAAGTTGGACCAGAATGGAAAAGAGGTTGATCCACTCAAAAATTTCAAAGAACAAGACTGGTTTTTTGTTGCATAAAGTTGAATCATATGCTGCCACTAACATCCCATAATTTTGGTGGAAGCTTTAAAGAAATATTTAAATAGGCTGTAGTGTAAAACTGCTCACTGAACCAGATTTGAAAATATGATGCAGAGCTCAAAATATCCAAGGAATGAAATATCTTTTTGCATAAAAGTGATTTGGTGACATCACAGGACATCTCCAAATTTGGTGGAATTTTTGAAAGGATTTATAAAAGGGTTGCAGTGCAAATGGGATCCTAAACTTATGAAAAACCCTTTTGGAGAAATAAAGCTCATGGAAATAATAATTATATAAATAATCCTATTGATAGAAGAAATGTTTTATTTGAGAGGATAAAAGAGTCCAGTAAATATTGGGAAGTTTTTCACTTGAGAAATAAAATTCCATAAAAAATCCAAGAAAAGAATGGTTCTGAAATCAAGAAAACCAAGAAAAGGAAAGTTAAATTCCCTGGCAAAAATCTTAAACAAGAACAAATTTTTTGGGGTGTTACAACACTACCCCCCTTAAGAAAAATCTCGTCCTCGAGATTTGCTAAGAGCTATATTTATAAAAGAAATGCATTAAAACAAATGCAGCTACAGTGAGAGGGCAATAAGTGGTGCAAAAATACAGTGTGGACCATTGGCGCGGTGTGGAAAAATCCACGGTTTTGGGGGAAAACGAGCGATTTCTACGCTGGATATAAATTTAGAATAAATTCTAAATGAAAAAAAATACGCTGGTCGTACCCGAGAGCACAGTGCTCCCTCTGGCTGACAGGTGGACCCAGGGTCCACTGTCAGTCTCTTCTTCTTCCTCTGGTTCTTTCTTCTTCCTCTCTCCCGCGCTTTCCCGTGCTTTCTCCACCGGCGACATCTAGCTCGTAGGGCACCTAGGCTCTACCGCGGTAGTGCGCGGCGTGCTAGCTGCCGGTGCAGCGTGCACTCACTTCGCGGGCCAGTGTGCTTTCGCCACTGCTCGTGGATTCGCCTCCGAACTCCGGCGATCGGGCGACGGGCGGCGCTGGTGGACCTCGCCCACCGTACACCTTGCTCGAGCTATAAAACGGCCGAGGTGTTCTTCTCTTCTTCCTCCCACCTGACTTCGCTTCACCTCCTCCTCCTATCTCCTCTATCTCCGATTGCCGGAGCTCGAGGCGAGGCTCTAATGATGGCGGTGGTGCCGGACTGGTACGTGATCCTGTTGTGTGGAGGGCTGGCAGCGGTGCTGGGGCTCTCCGTGCTCCTGTGCGCAATGATCCTCGATGATCGTCGTGATGCTGCTGCTCGGGTGTTGGCTCTGCGCGGTGGCGGTGATCACGAGGAGTAGGTGGGGTGTGTCGGGTGCTAACTGTTGTCGGGAGGTGCTCAGTTAGTTGTATCACAGTTGCAAGATTTTGCAAGCAGTGTATGTGTTCGAAAGATTTTGGTTGTGAGTCTGCTGCCGTGGTGCTGCGTGAAATAAAATAATCCACGTCGTGAGAAGGTGTAGATGCAGCAACTCAGGGAAAAGAAATCTCACTCAGGATTTCTCGTGAGAGAAAACAGTGATACACTAGAGTCAAACGCAACAGAACTACTCACAATAATAGAAATTAAAGAATTGCTCGCTGCGCAAACTCGGGGTACCGTGCATAAGTTGCAACTCATAAATAAAAGTTGCGATAATAAATACAGCGGCGACGTCTAAAATTGAAACGGTAACAGGACGGGGTCCCGAGAGAACGTCTCTGGTACTGGGATACACTCCTCTTCTATTGGGGAAAGTGGATTGATTAGTCGATGAATGTGTCTCTCCTGGTCGGGCCTCAGTGATCTGCCGACGGCGATTTGAGGATTTAAATCCGCGAGGCTCTGGAGATAACCCATCACACGTTGGGTTAGACGCTTGAGCGGCGACGCATCGGACAAGGTTGGCCAGGACTGGGTCTCTCAATTCGTCCCACCGAAAAGATGTTACTCCTCCGGTGCTGCACGGCTCGAAGTAATAGTACCCTCGTCACCGGCATAGGGTACCACGAATCGAAGGCGAAGCAAGCGCCAGATGCAGCAGCTTCTCGGCCATATGTGGGTCGGCATAGATTTCCCCACGAAGGAGACTTCTGTTGGGTCTTGGTTTGGATTTACGGGAGGGATGTGCACTGCTGCCCAATATCTCGAGGAGGAAGGGGTGATTCTCGATTTGAACAGCTCGTACTGGGGCGGCTGGGTAGCGCCCATGGTACTGCAGGTAAAATCCCACAATATTTTGACAAGCTACCCGGGGTAGCATCTGGTGTTCTCAGATAAATACTAGGGCTCGGCATGACAAGAAATGTTTGTGACACTACTAGGAAAAGGCCTACTAATGGCGCACCTAATTTGGCCATTAATGGCGCATTAGTGGTGTGCCATTAGTGCCACGCCATTAGTATATTTTACTAATGGCGCACCACTGGTGCGCCATTAGTATCTAGTATACTAATGGCGGACCTCGATGCGCCATTAGTATATACAACAAGGCGCCATTAGTATGCCTCCTGTGGGCCATGTATACCAGTGCTTTGGCATACTAATGGCGCTAACGACAAGATGCGCCATTAGTAACTTCGGCATACTAATGGCGCACTGTTTAATGATGCGTCATTAGTATCCTTTGGCATACTAATGGTGCATTGTGATGTGATGCGCCATTAGTATGAATATTAGGTTTGTTTATTTTTTTTAATTTTCTGTTTTTTGCACAGGTTACAAAATGTATAATTGGACAAAATATAGACAGCACACATCAACAACAGATTCATCGAATACAATAGAAGATTAGTCTCTGAATACAATTCATCATATTAGTCTCCGAATACAATTCATCATATTAGTCTCCGAATTGAAAAGACCAAAAAAAGTTAGAACATTATATTACAAGTCTCGAGACCGCGAGTAGCGAGTTTGTCTTCACATTACAAGTCGATATCGATCATCTAAACTACCATCACATGGAAGAGAGCTGCGGTCATCATGATGAGCATCATCACGATGAAACTCGCCTTCATCCGGTTCCTCCAACGCCCCTCCCTCTCCGCTAGATAGCGGGCGATCTAGATTCGCCTCGCCCTAGTGGTGTACCCTTTGTAACTGTTACCGCTGAATCGGTGAACCTGTCTCCGACACTCCTCCCAATCATCGAGACTCCGGAACCTTACCCTTGTACACGACATACGACGGCATCGCTATGCACTAGCCAAACGAAACGTTAGTACCAATTCACAGACAATACATAAGCAATATATAAGTATGCAACAGAACGATCGGAAGAGAAAAGCAAGACATTAATAGCATCGATTACATCTAAGTTGAACGACTCTCGAGACCAAAGAGACATACTACAAGTTCATTAAAGTTTAATTACAAGATGAGCCAATCGATGTTTCAGAACTAGACACAGCATCACTGCTTTCGACTCGACTCAAGGGACCGGAGCGTGGATGAAGCCGCCGTCTATCATGGGAGTCATGAAATAACGGGCGTTGTCAGCCTGCATTTGTAGAATTGTGTCGATGTCACTGTTGGACGGTTGATTTCGAGGTAGAACTGCCCCGAGGTAGGCGACATCTTGATGGATGATTTCCGCAAACTCCGATCGATGCGAAAGAATTCTTGTCGATGTCCGTCCTGGATTGCCGACACGCCGCGCCCAATCTTTGAGTTTACTCGGTAGCGAAGTTGATGATGGTCCCGCATTTATTGCCCGCATGTCATGGATGGCATAGTAGGCACCCTTCGACCGCCAGCGGCTGCTTGACGCAGCGTAACGTCGTACAGGGGAGAACACGTGCTTGCCGTATTTACGAATAGGCCTGGTGAAGGTGCCTCCAGATTTGGCGAGCCGGGAGAACATCATCAAGAACCTTCTTGACATTTGTGTAGTCTACGTTCAATCGACGGTCCGGGTCGAAATACGTGGCCATGGAATATTTGGGGCTTAGGAGGATGAGCGTGCAATGTGTGTCACCGCAGAAAACACGGAATGTTAAAAGAAAACGATCAATTCTAAGAATTCATATGTTACGAGATCGTTGAGGGAGGACTTACTCGGAAAGTAAGGCACGAGGAAGTTATCCTTATCTTGGTTTGCCGAATATGACGCCTTCGAGGTAAGAACTCGCGACTTGCCGGTCCCAGCGCTGCCCAAGATCTTGGCACGCATGTAGAAGGGGTCGACTATCACGATGTCCGGGGTCTTGTCGCGAATGATCCGCATCTCCATACTCAGCGAAAATAGCCGAACGAAGGTGTAGTGCAGCGGATGAAGGTTCAACATAGCGTGGATGTCATCAAACCGCAGGACGATCGTACGCCCGATGGAGTTATCCACAAAGCCCTTGCCCTCTGGCACCTTGGCCGCGAAAACTAGGTATGCCACGTCCTTCTCTCTGAGACGCCGCTTCTCCAAAGAAAGAACACTGTCATGCAGACTCCGCATAGCACCGGTTGCAGCATTGAGCTTATTTGTCGGTAGCATCGCCCTACCCGCCACATGCACCCTCCTCGAGATATCCTCAGGTGAAGGTGGCTCGTCCTGAGCACGGATCGTACCCGGTGCCGGCTGGCCCGCACCCTTGTTAGTCTTTCTTTTGCGTGCCTTCTTCTTCTCCTGTAATGGGACCGAGTTCTGCTCACAGACCACCTTCTTGAGTGTGTTGGGGCTGATATATTTCGCACCTCGCCTATCCGAGGCTCGGTGAAGTCGGTAGTCGGAGGCGTCTCTGAGAGCTGAACGCGCGACGGCGCTGTTGCAACTTGGCTTCTCCGCGGTACCATCTAGATCGCGCCGCCTTTTGTTGGGTTGGGTTCTTGAGAGGAGGCCCCATGAAGTCGCCACCGCACCCATGATCGGCAAAGTACTTGATCGACGCTGCCAAATGTATCGTCGTCGTTGTCGTTCGATCCTGTGCCATATGCATGTTTGGATCCAGTGGCATAGGGATGTCCGGCACCTTTGCGGCGGTCTTGCCATGGGGCCGACTTGGCGCCGACACGATCGGCGGTGTTGTCTTTGGGGTGGTGTCCCCGCCCCAAACGAATCTGGCTCTTCGGCTAAAGCAGGGCCAGCCAGCAGCGCCGAGGGTCATCACGTCATCATCGTCGGCCCGACGGGTCGAATCGGAGGTAACAACTCGTCGCAGCCTGGCAGCACCAACCAGTTGAACCCTAAACAAGTTGGGTGGCATCCGGTACCGTGGAACAAGGTTGCCGGTTGAACGATTTTGCCCTTGGCAACATCGACCAACTTGTTGTTCACGGCGCGGAGAGTGCATAGAACGCCGACGGCGCCTGCGAACATGTAGGGCATCGAGGATGCCCACCAAAGGCAAGGAGATGAAGTCCTCGCCGAGAGAGCTTAATTAGTTATCGTGATGATGGCGCCGAGCTCGGCTAATGTCGAGCACCGCCAACGGCGGGCGTGCGATTGACGGAGGGGCCGCTTGCTGCAGAGGTGGCGGCGGCGACACCCGGTGCATTAAGCTCCGTGCGGCGCCGGAGACACCAATGCCGCCTCGCCGGAGAGACCAATGGCCCCGCCATCGCGTTCTGCGAGTTGCTGGCCGTGAAGCTAGGAATCGGGCGCCCTGTTGGCGCCCGCAATCCACGCACTCAACCCCTCGATCAAGGTAGGCACAATGGCGGTGATCGCCGCCGGGTTGTTGTTGCACTTGCTCTTGGACAATCTCCGAATCCTCGCCACCTGTGCCTTGAGTTCTTGAACCTCGCATGCCTGGCTTTCGAGCTGGTCTTTTCTCCTTTCGCCTACCAAAGTGTTATAGTATGACGACCATTTTGTCGACAAGCCTTTGCCGCCACACGACCAGCCGACGCCGGCCATCGAGCTTATCCTTGTTCTTCATTACATTCAACGCCCTATTTAGAGTGGTGTCCCAAGGGTTGCTCTTAGTCGACCCGCGCTATCGCTTTCAATCGCATGGAATGAATGTGAACCATTTAGAAATTTGGCTTCATTAATTAGAATGCAACCATATGGAGCTAATTACGCTGGGTGTATTCCTTACGAGAACAAGCTCAGCGCCCTGGTCTTGGATCCGTGGTAAGCTCCTTTGTTTTCGGTCCTTCTTGTACCGGCCCCGACAAAGTTCCTGGTCTGCTTGTCACCGATTTATCGAAGAGGGCGGTAGGCCTTGCTCGCACGGTCCGCCTCCTCCTTGTCCCATATAGGCTCCGCCACTCAGAACCGCCGGACCGAGTGTGTGTTCCCCTAAGTTCAGCTCCGCATTTCTTTCCCCAATCGACTTGATTCGAGTTTGCGGTGCTCGAGCAATTGATCTTGAAGTCGTTGTAGTCATCTTCGTGATCGAAGGATTTTTCTCCTTGATCTTCTCATAACTCTCACCTTTCTCGATCATTCTCTTCACATTGCTTTTCCAAGTAGACGGGGCCTTGCTCATCTTCGTGAGGGCAGCATTGTTCACTTTATTCCCTTTGAGGCTTGTGTTTTCAAATTCAGCAGGAACTTGTATCGCTCGTGGAGCTTCGTGAAGAGGAGGTTGTGCAAATTCCTCGGTCAGATGCCTCAGGTTCTCGGTGTTGATCGAGACGGTGCTCCGGAGAATGCACCCGAGCTGAAGCGAGTACCCCTTGACTATTCGTTCGGGCGCCGTTGGATTCCCGTCGGAGTCCACTTCAGTAACTTCCTCCTTGAGGGTGCGGAGCACGGTCGGGCGCCGGTCCTTCCGTTGCCTCTTCGGTTGGCTGCCATCTGTGCTTGCGCCGCCATCATCAGTGGTGGCATCCTCGGCGGCACCATCAGTGGTGGCATCAGTGGGGTCATCCTCGGCGGTACCATCAGTGGTCTCAAGATCGGTGGGGAAGGCGGCGTCCTCATACAAGTGAGGTTGTTCCTCCATCTCCTGGGACAGCTCCCAGAATGCCTTGCTGCCCGAACCCCCGGCCTCATCGTTGTTGGCCATGTTTCTCTCTAAATAGGAACAAAGTTTGGTCAAAAAGTTGGTTATTGTCAAGGAACAAGATCATGGTCTCATCATTTAGGGTTTGTCGACACCGAGGCATCCTAAAAGCTAAGCTTTTATCATTGAGGGTTTTTCGACGCCGAGGCACCCTAAAAGCCTAAGCTTTCATCATTAGTCACAAGTACCCCGGCCCATGCATTAGTCACAAGTACCCCATATGTCCTATTTTTAGCAAAGTCATGCTAAAATTCACGGAAAATTTCAGCATGACCTTTGCTGGAAATAGGACATATGGAGTACCCGAATTTGCTGGAACGGAAGTTAGTCGACATTCCAGCAAACTCAAGGGCCTCTCGGGTGGACAAGGCAAAAAAGGCCTCCATCACAACATGGAAAATACATTGGCATATATAAAAGACATTCAGTCTGATGCTATTTACTAGCAGTAGTAGCAGTTTTTTTTCTTCTTCATTAACTGTACTAGCAGTTTTTTTTCTTCTTCATTAACTGTATTAGCTATTTACTAGCAGTACTAGCACTTGGAGCATATGCTAACGCTACATTGATACATCATCATGCTGGGTAATATTAAACCCAAGCAACTTTATAATCAACCCAAGATACATCAACTACTGCACTGTCCTGCCAAATAAAAACAGTCATGCCAGCATATAGTATATAAATCTGAATTTGTGTTTACAAGAAGAGTGCCCATTGCAATGTAAACCTGAGAACACAACTCACCTCAAGTGCAGGATATAGCAGACACCTACTTCTTCAGTCAAGTGCAGTAAAAGACCGTTTGTAGAACCTGTTTAGTCAGAGTTGAACATTAGAATCCATACTATGCTCTACTATGCTTGTAAAGAAACACCTGCTAGCTAGCTGTCACGAGTTGCCAAAGATTAAATAAATCGGTGAAAAAATGAAGAAGAAAAAGACATGCATGCATCTGGTTTGCCAAAACAGAGCACTTTAGTCCTCTGTTTTGCTAATCGCTACACATACCCCCAAGTGAACCACCACAACATCTAAAAGCTAACAATTGTTTTTGCTTATATAATCAGACTTTTTGTGCTAAAAAAACCATAGAACAACTGCTCCAAATTTCTAAATAAACTGCCATTTCATTTTATTCAATAATGAATTGTACTCTTTATGGGTTTTTTAGTTAAATGCAGAAAATCCAAAGTTAATTCCGCCGGGCTTTTCTATGTTTTTTATACATAACTGCTAAAACCCTAGGAGTTAACCGAGCCACCAACAGAATGTGGACTTAAAAAGAGAGAGTCACGGACAGTGACATGATACATTTTCATAAAATTAGCTAGTTTTACTTATGGTGCACAAAGGAACAAGTTATGGTAAGTAGAAAAGAATGCAGAAGGCACATATTATGGTAAGTAGAAAAGAATGCAGAAGGCACATCGCATGAAGTTCTTTCTCGACTCAAGAATGCAATTCTATGAATATAAGTCCAAGCATATAATCCATGAAAATTGCATTTCTAGATTGATAAAAAATATTAGTAAGAAACATGGTTTAGGTGTCTTGTATGAAATCCAACATAAATATAATCTAAAACAGAGAATTGCACAAATAAATATCCTCAACTATGGTTCTGGGCCTTATAAAAACTATTTTGTTGGACAAATCCACTTGTATTGTCATGGAGTGTACAAGCACGCTAATGACGTGCTTTTGTTTGGTACTTTGGTGCATGAAAGTCTGAAACCATCAACCAAATCAGCAGCATTTCAGAAGCTACATTTCCTTCAAAATACATTTGAGAATCGCACTAATTCTTTTTCATGCAAGCCTGTTCCAGTGGTAGTTAGCCTGTTTGACAATCAAATTACAGGATTAATAGCTAAAGTGTTCAATTATGCCATGATGACATGTTTCAGTATAAAAAAGGTAGCAGTCCTCCCCAAGTAAAGTTATCAAGTCAAATTGTTCATGGTGCACTGGCAATTCAGTACGCACCAGGCTTACTAGTTAATTTTGCATCCCCGACTAGAGCAGTTCATACAACGTCTTTCACATACTAATAACACACCGTCAGAACACCATATCCAGCTACCCGACTAGACATCGCAGTCCCAAATCCTGTCCCAAGCATCCGAGAGTCAAACCGAAAGCCCTTCCCAATCCTCACTTGTAGAGGAGCTGAATTCAGAAACACCGCAACCGCCACCAAAATCCACCCAGTCAACCTGAATTTCGCAGCTCACGGATTTGTTGCAGCCCTGACGCCGTAAATTTCGCAAGATGTCTATACATGTACAAGGCAGTAGACGCGCAATTCCACGGGGTTGACGGACCGTACCTGGAGGTAGAGGAAGGGGTCGGCGACGAAGTTGCTCGGGTAGCAGGCGTCGGTGGCGGAGGCGCAGGTGAGCACCGGGTTGGCCACCAGCCACGCGGAGCCGTTGGCGCTGCTCTTCCCTTCCTGCGCGAACCAAATCAAAACAGCAGTGAGCATCCCAGCGCCTCCCCGAAAGTCAAAACCCACACCAAACACACACAGCCTTGAAGCTCGAGGCTCCTCTCCAGCTCAATGGGGCGGAGGTGGAAGGGGCTGCTGCCGTAAAGGTGGATGGGGCGTCGGGGCGTCGAGGCTGCGTCGAGGCGGCGGGGCAGCGAGGCGTCGGGCGTCGTCGGGCGGCGTCTAGGCGGCGGGCAGCGGCGGCGGGCGCCGAGCGTCGAGGCTGCATCGGGCGGCGTCGAGGCGGCGGGGCAGCGGCGTTGGGAGAGGAGAGGGGAAGGGGATCGAGGGCGAGGGCGAGGGAGAGAGAGGGGATAGGTTTGGGCCGGGGAGGAAACATGGATGGGGGCGGCACAATACTAATGGCGCACCACCCCTCGGTGCGCCATAAGTACATCCATACTAATGGCGCACCTCACCCAGTGCGCCATTAGTATTTTTTTTATTTCTGCTCGAGCCAACAGGTTATCTTCCACCGACCTGATCCACATCAAGTTCCCTCTACTAGCTCGACCGGTCAGCAGCCAGTTCTCACACCAGAGATCCAGGGTTCGATTCCTGTGCTCCACAATTTTTTATGCATTTAAAATGCTGTTTGATACTTATTTGTGTTTAAATATGTTCAAACTTGTTTAAATCATAACAGTAATATTTTTTTTACAAGATAGTAATAATTTTTTAAAAAATATCATTAAACAGTAATGCCGGTGGAGCAGGGGAGGGTGCGGGGGGTCGGCGGCGGCGGTTGAGTAGGGGAGGGGTGCGGGGGTTAGCAGCGGCGGTTGTGTAGGGGAATCGAGGGTGCGGGTGGTCGGCGGCGGCGGCCGGTGGACCGGGGGGTGCTCGGCGGCGAGGGGAACCGGATCTGGCGAGGTGGGATAGCGATCGAGATGGAGGGGGATCGAGATCGAGTGTCCATGAAATTTAAAAATATTCATGATAGTTCAAAAAGTGCCCATGAAATACAATCGAGAAATGAAGGCTACGATTTAAATACAATCGATCTTAGCTAGCTATCTGTTCACAATCTTCTTGCCCTTCTTTTTCGCAAATGGAGTTCTTCTGTGGAACGGACGTCCTTTAGGTAGGGTGGTCCTGCTTCTTCTTGTGGTGTATGCTGCTACTTCATCATCGTCGTCATGTTCGATCCTCGGTCGCCGTGCTTTGTCAAGTCTTGCTCATTGGCTGCTCCATCCATTCCGATGATCTTCCTTTTGCCTCTCCTCACGACAACACGACTGGGCTTTGATGGGTCGGTAATGAAGAAGCATTGGTCAACTTGGGAAGCCAATACCCTTGGCTCATTTTTCGCGGTGACGTTTGCGCCCGCGGTCTTGGATTTGGCGTCGGGTATAACCATGGTGGTGAAATACCGGTCTTCTTTTAGGAGGCTCTTCGCCCATCTGACACGGAACATCGGGACCTTCTCTCCAGCATAGCTCAGCTCCGAGATCTCCTCGATCCTTCCGTAGTATCTGTCCTTGTCATTACCGATGTAGGATTCCATCGTTACCCTGGAGTTCTGATAACCATCGCTCTTCATGTCCTTGGCCTCGGTGTAGAATGTGTAGCCGTTGATATCGTACGCCTCATAGGTCATCAGGTTGTGCTCGGCGCCCTGTGACAAGGCGAATATGAGTTGTTCTTCCGCGGAAGAATCCTCATGTAAAGGGTACGACAGAAGCTTCTGCTTGAACCAACGCGTGAAACATGAGTTGTGCTCTTTGATTATATCTCCGTCCGTCCTCTGTTGGCCTCTGTCATTGTACGTCTTCTTAATAAAGGTTTTATGCTCTACCACCCAAGGATCGACCACGTCTATGTGTTGTAGCGCGACTAGGTTTACTCTTTCAAAGTCGGCGAGTCGACCCTCTAAGTCGACATGCATCTCGCGGCGACCCTCACGGTGACCCCATCCAGCGAGCCTGCCGAGGTGCCTGTTGACGGGCAGACCAATGGGGTTCTCGATGCCTAGATAATTCGTGCAGTAGGAGATGCACTCTTGATCGAAAGCCCCGGCTATACTTCCTCTCGGGCGTGACATGTTGCGAACGTATCCTTTGATGACACCATTCATCCTTTCGAACGGCATCATACTGTGCAGGAACGTCGGCCCGAGTTGGATGATATCCTCCACTATATGGACCAGCAGATGCACCATAACGTCGAAGAATGCGGGCGGGAAGTACATCTCAAGCTCGCGTAGTATCACCATGATCTCTTCCTGTAGCCTTCTGAGTTGCCTCACGCCAATCGACTTTCAAGAGATGACGTTGAAAAAGTTGCATAGGCCAAATAGCATTTCACGGACGTGCGCGTCCATGATCCCACGGATTGCAACTGGAAGTATCTGCGTCATCAGCACGTGACAGTCGTGAGACTTCATCCCACTGAACTTCTGCTTCGCTGGGTCATCCATGCACCTTACGCATCCAGAAAATCCGTGGACTACCTGCCCCGCGAGATATCCGTAACCGAGATAGTAACCGAGATAGTCATGCACCGTCGTGAGCAGTGCGGCTCTCATAGGGAAATATTCTTTCTCTGCGGCGTCCCACGTATTGGCTGGCGTTTTCCACAGCGTGTCAAGCTCCTCTTTCAGCAGCCCCAGATACAGATTGATGTCGTTCCCTGGTTGTTTTGGTCCTTCAATTAGCATACTCATGTGAATGTACTTCCTCTTCATGCACAACCAGGGGGGAAGGTTGTACATCCACACAAACACAGGCCAGGTGCTATGTGTGCTTCTCTGGCTGCCAAACGGATTGACTCCATCGGTGCTCGCGCCCAGCACGATGTTCCTTGGATCGTTCCCAAATTCTAGGTCTTCGAAGTTCAACGCTTGCCACTGGCTCGCATCCTTAGGGTGACTCAGCATCTTGTCTTTTTTATCTATCTCCGGATCATTTGCGTCATCTTCTCGCTTCTTCTCCTCCCTATCCGCGTGCCAACGCAGGAGCTTTGCTACCTTAGGGTCCGCGAAATACTGCTGCAGACGAGGAGTGATCGGAAAGTACCACACCACTTTTCGAGGAGCTTTCTTCCTCTTCTTGTATCGAGTGATGCGCTTTACGGACATATGGTAGACTCCGCGTGCTCGTCCCGATAAATGATGCAATTGTTCATGCACACATGGTATTTCACGTGCGGTAAATCCATAGGACACACGATTTTCTTCGCCTCCTCCAAAATGGTCGGTCACTTGTTCCCCTTGGGAAGACGTTCGTGCCAGAATGACACGTTCTCGTCGAAGCATGCGTCGGTCATTTTGTGTTTTACCTTCATCTCCAGAGCCATGAGCGTTACTTTCAGGCGGGTATCCTCGGGCCTGCATCCTTCATACAATGGAGTAACCGCGTCTAACTCAAGTTGATCCATCTTGGCTTTCTCTCGGGCGGCAGCTCTTGCGTTATCCGTCTGCTTGAGAAGAAGCTCTTGAATATGAGGGTCCTGCACCCAGCCCATCGATGGTCCAGCGTCGTCTGCTCAGCCGGCATCATCATCTTCATGATCATGCCCGTCGTGCGCTCCAGTATCTTCCTCATCATCATGTCCTGCATCTTCTACATGATGATCGTGTACAACATCACCGTCGTGATCATCTCCAGGGATTCTTCGTCTTCTCGCCCGCCCGAGCCGCGGTGGTTGTCTTGCTGCCCTTCCTCATTTCTTGCCCGACCCCCATGGATGACTTCATAGTCATCTTCATCACCTTGCCACCGGTAGCCATCCATGAAACCACGCAAGAGCAGGTGGTCCCGCACCTGCCTGGAATCCGGGTCCGCAATAATGCTCTTCAGCTTGCATCTTCGACACGGACATCTTATCTCCGCCTCGTTCTTTTGAAGCATCTCGGCCTTCGGACCTCAAAAACCTATTCACGATGCCTTCGGTCATCGTGCGGACCATGGTCGCTGCGGGTAGAGCAAAACGATATTTTAGAACCAAGAAAAATTTGGCATGACTTTCCCTAAAAATAGGACCAAAAGAATGCTTAATGCCAAAATTCTCGCCGAAACGGAAATGAATCAACATTCCGGCAAAATATTGGCAACAATCACATTTCAAATACCGGTACACCTCCAAACACAAACACATATGCAACACCACAAACATATGCAACACCACGAACATACATAGATCTAGCTAGGCCATAAAAAGTGCATGTGCACATTGTTGTAGGGAGAACAACATAAATATAGCTTCCCCCCTTACTTACCTATCAAAACAAGGTAATTTAACCACTTAATTTGAATGAATCTATGGTGGAAATGAGGTGAAAAAGAGGAGGCACCCGAGACAAGGAGGAGGTTTAGAGAATGAAGTGGGGAGAAAGTGAGTGTGGATAGGAGAGGCTGTCCAACATATCTTGTTGCTGCCCACTTACTAATGGTGCACCAACTCTAAATGCGCCATTAGTAATCCAGGTTACTAATGGCGCACCTTCTGGTGGTGCGCCATTAGTAGTTTTGCAAAAAAAAAAACATACTAATGGCGCCTTTGTTCCACGATGCGCCATTACTAGTTTAAACTAGTAATGGCGCACGGTGGAACAGTCGCCATTAGTAGTTTTGCAAAAAAGGAATAAAAATATAATAAAAAACAACATTAGTGGCGCACTTTACGATAGGTGCGCCATTACTAATTACAACTAGTAATGGCGCCTCGAGTCTGAATCGCCATTAGTATGTTTGGACAGGCGCACTAGTTCAATTTTTTTGATACTAATGGCGCACCTTGGGCCAAGTGCGCCATTAGTAGTTTCAACTCTAATGGCGTATCAGAAGGTGGTGCGCCATTAGTATATACTAATGGCGCACTGCTTGTCTGGTGCGCCATTAGTGTCAATCCCATCTATAGCCCTTTTTCTAGTAGTGTGAGGAGGGTGCACAAGTTGAGGGATGCTTGGCAAGGTCTCGCGGTGGCCTTTTATAGCACCGGAGCTGGGTCATTTTACCGTGGTGAAAGGTAATGAATTTGCCAGCTCGGCTCCAAGGGTCGGGGTCAAAGCCACAGATACCTATCTCACCAAAGTGACGTATCACTGTGGGGTTTGTCGGGGTGGTTCTGGTAGCTGTGCCCGGAAAGTATACAACTGCGTGCTGTCACAGTTATGCAAGGTTACCGTTTAAAATAGAGGCACGACGACTGGCGGCGTTTATCTACATGGTCACATGATTACAAGGCGGGGATACACTAGGACTCGACACTACTTCAGTGACTTAGTCTACCTCGTTTACATCCAAACGGGCGTGGCTTGTGGATGTCGAGACTTCTCCACGGTTCTCACCGTCGGAATCAGCTGGAGAGGGTTGAGGGGCTGCAGGCTCGGGGTAGCGATGATGACCATCTCGGGGGTTATTGGCCAC
The DNA here is from genome assembly GCA_021605205.1 of Aegilops longissima. Lineage (NCBI taxonomy): Eukaryota > Viridiplantae > Streptophyta > Magnoliopsida > Poales > Poaceae > Aegilops > Aegilops longissima. Next base: position 566,263,901 of record CM038680.1, read on the forward strand.
AACTCCGTTGGAGTGTGCTCCCAAGAGGCGACGAACCACTTCTAGGGTCATCAAAGCGCCTTGGTTGATGGCCGGGGCGGACCTCAAGGTCTCGATTGGGTGTCCGAACAGCACGAATGGGTTGTTGGCGTCGGGCTCGTTCTCTTCTCTTGCCGGGGCTTGACGAACCAACTCTCCACGAGCTGCGATCAGATCAATGGTGATTTGATCGAACAGTTCCTCTAGTGCACCCACATAGCGCACTAGGTGCAACAACGCAGGGTCCGTCTCGTGATCTCCGTTGGCAACTTGGGGTGGTTTGCCATACCCTTCACGCCTGGGGTAGTAGTGGAACGAGCGACAGTTAACTCTGGGCGACAAGTGTTGGAGATGAACTATAGCTTCTCGGGCAGCTAGTTGGATGGCTTGTGGCTCAAAGGAACTTGTTCTTCCGGTGAACCTGTAGGGGCGCTCGGGCGCTAGACCCTACCGTAAATGTGTACAGTGGCCCAGAATTGACAGCTCTCGCCGCTCATGGGTCCTTGGTACAAAACATATTCGGAAGGCTCTTCTAACGCATAGGCACGACGGGTGAGGTTTGCGAGTATGGTCAAAAAGCCTCCAAGGTTGGTTGCTGTGGTCTCATTGTGCACGACGGGGCCAGGCACTATGGCTCGGTTTTGGGTAGAGGCTGTGCTGTGTTGGGTTGGGGCTAACGTGCCCTTTTTATAGTAAAAGGGGACGGAGTCTTCCTTCGCACGCTTGCGAATAAGACATCTTGGGTGCTGGTCACTGGTGCGCGATAGAAAGGCTGGGTTGATAGGTTGGGCACCGACTACCAAAAGGTGTCGGGGTCACTGTGTGGCTGTCTTGCACGAGAAGCTTGCCTGGGTTCAGGTTAAGGTCTGGTGGTTTGGCTTACCTAGGTCTATTGACCCGGCTAAGATATGATTAGCCAATGGTCAGCCTGGCTCTGATACCAAGTGTGTGGCGACCGGTTTTTCGGGTATTAATTTCCAGAAAAATGGCCGTCGTGCTCACCAGCCCCAGGATTACAGTTAGCTGATGAGGCACCAACTTGATAAAGGAATTTCCAAGCAAAATACACAATATGCAGTACAAGACCCTTCTGGCCTGTGAGTACAACAGAAGGTTTCTAGTGGTTGATGGAGGAAGCGGTTTGTGAAACATCAATGCCTAGGGAACTCCATTTCCCACAAGAACAGCTGACCAGGTTAACTCCTATCCTCGCGAGGCTGCTATCACCGTTGCTTAGTTTCCGGGGCTGTCATTGCAACGCTCCTCTCCAAGCAAGAAATCTGGCCAAGACAATAGCCAGGGACAAGCCAGTGAGTACTTTGAATGTACTCGCAAACACTATGAACACAGGTATAATATAACAACCGGTAATCATGCTTTAAAAATATTCTATGGTCACAACGTCAGTCATAAGCTGAAATCCTTGATACATGCAAGTAGATTAATAATATGTAACAATGAATATGAAATGACAGAGTAGGAAATAAAATGCATCATTCAGATGTCTGAAGCGACGTCTCGAAATTATGGTAAATAACAAGCTTGCCTTAGTCGGGCGTCTGAGCGACACCACATAATGGGCTTATAAGGTAAAAATAAATATCAAGCATGCCACAGTCGGGCGTCTTAGCGACACCACATAAAGGGCTTATAAACAAAATAAATAACGAGCAATGCCACAGTCGGGCGTCTTAGCGACACGACATAAAGGGCTTATAAATAAAATAAATAACAAGCAATCCACAGTCGGGCGTCTTAGCAACACCACATAAAGGGCTTATAAATAAATTAAATAGCAAGCAATGCCACAGTTGGGCGTCTTAGCGACACCACATAAAGGGCTTAATATTAAAATAAATAACAAGCAATGCCACAATAGGGCGTCTTAGCGACACCACATAAAGGGCTTATAAATAAAATAAATAACAAGCAATGCCACAGTCAGGCGTCTTAGCGACACCACATAAAGGGCTTATCAATAATCACAGTGAATATCCAGGAGGTAGAACCATCCCAGGGATACTTGATAATTCAAATAATATAACGGGTTAGTCCATAACAAAATATTAATCATAATCATTACAAGTCTCAAGTTGCGATCCCAGTTCTGGTTTAACAGTTTCTCCCCCGAAGACCGACACTAAGACCGACACCTGACCCATCCCAGACTGTAATCCTTAACCAAGGACACGGCTATACGAATAGGTTTAGTCTCTGCAGAGGGTGTACTCTTTACCCACAAGTAACGGTTTCCTTTAGTCCATCGGGACTAATTCCGTCTACGGCCTTTTAGTTGAAAACACACCTAACTTGCACACACCAGCTTAACTAACCGGTGTCTGGAATCACCCACGACACTAGTTAAGCAAAACTCTAAGTGGGGAGGCTACAGCCTCGCATAGCATGGGATCAAATTTATATCGCGCGCTCTAATGGGTGGCCTCCCCTCTCGGTCTCAACCGGAAACACCCATGCCCCCGGACCAGGTGGCCTGCCTACCAGGTACAACCGGTATCTTCCACCATGGCCTCTCTGTACGGTGTGTGTTGGAAAGGGGTTGACGACTTACTCAACCGTACCCTACCTGTTGTAGAGCCAAGTGGTAGTACGAAACAAGTATGGGGGTTACTGGAACAAGACTCGATCTATGGTCGACTCAGGAGGTTTAAGTATTCCCTGCATGATTAGCATAACGAATATATTTCAAACAATAAAATCACCACCCATTATACCTTGCTATGCCATACCGGACATAACCGTCCCGACGGAGACCGGCGACAAACTCATGCCTACCCAAGGCAGAAGTTTTTCCTGGACTCCTTTCTGGCATGCATGCAAGGCACATGAGGATGATTACTATCACAAGTATATTCATTTCCAACAGCAAGAAAATCACTAATATGCATCCATGCAAATGATCATATTACATTAAATAACAAGTTCTCCGAAATGCGGTGGTGTTATGAACGTGTCAACTAACACATCCGAATTATTATGCCGGGGTTCAGAATGCTTGCCTTCAAGTTGTGGAGGGTGAGGTGCTCTCCAAAACTTTTGAAAGTTTCCTTCTCTCTCTCCAAAATCCCTATTTTCAAAAATATTCAAACGACACATACTTTAAAAACAGCACAAAAAAGTTATCCGAATTTTGTTCAAATAAATATTTAAATAAACTAGAAAATATTTGAGAGAGGTAGGAAAAAGAATCAACTCATTTGGAGTTGTAATTAAAAGGTTAAGCTCAATCAAAGTTCTGGTCAAAATCTGTTATTTAAAATAAAACAGAAAAAGAAAACGATTCGAATATAAACGTACACGTCGAAGGCGTATTCTGGAAACGCGCCTCCACTTATCTAGCGTGGACCGTGCGTGGAGTCATCGACAATGGGCCCGCCGGCCCATCGGTCAGGTTTGACTGGTCTTCCATCCCCTCTTCTTTCTCTCGCCGAAGGGCGGGCTCCGCGAGGCTTCGCCCGCAACGGCGGCACCGTTCTGGAAACCGAGACCACCCGCGGTCTCAGGGGATCGAGGCGGTCCTACCGGTGGTCATTTTGTTCTCTGGGGTGGACGTAGCTGCCGGCGGCGAGCTCCGCAGCGGACGGTGGCCGTCGGTCAAAGTGAGTTTTCGCCCGCGGCGAGTCCCGATCAAGATTGAGTAGGGGGGTGGACTCACGAGAGAGAGAGGGGGCTCCTGGTGAAGAGAGTGGAGAGGGGGAGGCCCTGGTTGCGCCGGACGGAGCCGGGAGGCGGCGGTAGCCGAACTGGCCGGAGTCGGGGAAGACGGCCTCTTCCTCTCCAATTGACGGCAACGGGGGGGGACTAGGAGTACGGTGTGAGGCTGCCCGAGTTCTCGGAGGAGCTCGGGGCTTCTTAAATAGGCTCGTCAAGGAGGTTCCGCGGCGGCTGGGGATAAGGTCGCCGGCGACCGTCTTTCTGTAGCTAGGGCGACGTGGCGGCGACGTGTGCTAGGGGACGAGGCTGCGGATGAGCTTGAGCCGCTCCAGGGGACAGCTGGCGAGTGCTGGTGGCTTGGGCGGCACCGACCGTGGCAGAGACGCGCTGCGGACGCCGGCGTGCCGCCAAGGGGCTCTAACGGCGGTGCTGCAGGGCACCAGGGCTGCTTGGCGTGATGCGGTGAGAAGGGAAGTGGTGAGGTTAGTTTGTCCAAAGCACAAACTTGCTAGTGCAAGTTTTGCAAAACTTTAATTCTGGACAGGAGATTAATGGCATTACTTCATGAACCAAAAATTATCCAAAGGGTGCATGCTCCTGGACTTATGGGTTTAGCAGGGAGGACTACAAGTAGGAAAACGAATCAAGGATAAAGGAGCAACTAAAAATGTGGTTGCTGTACAAACCATCAAGTTGGACCAGAATGGAAAAGAGGTTGATCCACTCAAAAATTTCAAAGAACAAGGCCGGTTTTTTTTTGCATAAAGTTGAATCATATGCTGCCACTAACATCCCATAATTTTGGTGGAAGCTTTCAAGAAATATTTAAATAGGCTGTAGTGTAAAACTGCTCACTGAACCAGATTTGAAAATATGATGCAGAGCTCAAAATATCCAAGGAATGAAATATCTTTTTGCATAAAGTGATTTGGTGACATCACAGGACATCTCCAAATTTTGGTGGAATTTTTGAAAGGATTTATAAAAGCGTTGCAGTGCAAATGGGATCCTAAACTTATGAAAAACCCTTTTGGAGAAATAAATCTCAGGGAAAGAATAATTATATAAATAATCCTATTGATAGAAGAAATGTTTTATTTGAGAGGATAAAAGAGTCCAGTAAAAATTGGGAAGTTTTTCACTTGAGAAAAAAAATTCCATAAAAAATCCAAGAAAAGAATGGTTTTGAAATCAAGAAAACCAAGAAAAGGAAAGTTAAATTTCCTGGCAAAAATCTTAAACAAGACTAAATTTTTTGGGGTGTTACAGTCACTTTGAGCTCATTATGATGATGCATTACCGAGTGGGCCCAGTGATACCTCTCCATACTACGGAGTGACAAATCCCAGTCTCGATCTGTGACAACCCAACATACACTTTCGGAGATACCTGTAGTGCACCTTTATAGTCACCCAGTTACGTTGTGACGTTTGGTACACCCAAAGCACTCCTACGGTATCCGGGAGTTACACGATCTCATGGTCTAAGGAAAAGATACTTGACATTGGAAAAACTCTAGCAAAACGAACTACACGATCTTGTGCTATGCTTAGGATTGGGTCTTGTCCATCACATCATTCTCCTAATGATGTGATCCCGTTATCAATGACATCCAATGTCCATAGTCAGGAAACCATGACTATCTATTGATCACTGAGCTAGTCAACTAGAGGCTCACTAGGGACATATTGAAGTCTATGTATTCACACGTGTATTACGATTTCCGGATAATACAATTATAGCATGAATAAAAGACAATTATCATGAACAAGGAAATATAATAATAATCCTTTTATTATTGCCTCTAGGGCATTTCCAACAGTCTCCCACTTGCACTAGAGTCAATAATCTAATTACATTGTGATGAATCGAACACCCATAGAGTTCTGGTGTTGATCATGTTTTGCTCGCGGAAGAGGTTTAGTCAACGGATCTGCGACATTCAGATCTGTATGCACTTTGCAAATTTCTATGTCTCCATCTTGAACATTTTCACGAATGTGGAGTTGAAGCGACGCTTGATGTGCCTGGTCTTCTTGTGAAACCTGGGCTCCTTGGCAAGTGCAATAGCTCCAGTGTTGTCACAGAAGAGTTTGATCGGCCCTGACGCATTGGGTATGACTCCTAGGTCGGTGATGAACTCCTTCACCCAAATTGCTTCATGCGCTGCCCGAGGCTGCCATGTACTCCGCTTCACATGTAGATCCCGCCACAACTCTCTGCTTGCAGCTGCACCAGCTTACTGCTCCACCATTCAACATATACACGTATCCGGTTTGTGACTTAGAGTCATCCAGATCTATGTCGAAGCTAGCGTCGACGTAACCCTTTACGACGAGCTCTTCGTCACCTCCATAAACGAGAAACATGTCCTTAGTCCTTTTAAGGTACTTCAGGATATTCTTGACCGTTGTCCAGTGTTCCTTGCCGGGATTACTTTGGTATCTTCCTACCAAACTTACGGCAAGGTTTACATCAGGTCTGGTACACAGCATGGCATACATAATAGACCCTATGACTGATGCATAGGGGATGACACTCATCTCTTCTATATCTTCTGCCGTGGTCGGACATTGAGCCGAGCTCAATTTCACACCTTGTAATACAAGCAAGAACCCTTTCTTGGACTGATCCATTTTGAACTTCTTAAATATCTTATCAAGGTATGTGCTTTGTGAAAGACCTATGAGGCGTCTCGATCTATCTCTATAGATCTTGATGCCTAATATATAAGCAGCTTCTCCAAGGTCCTTCATTGAAAAACTCTTATTCAAGTAGGCCTTAATGCTGTCCAAAAGTTCTATATCATTTCCAATCAAAAGTATGTCATCTACATATAATATGAGAAATGCTACAGAGCTCCCACTCACTTTCTTGTAAACGCAGGATTCTCCATAAATCTGCATAAACCCAAACGCTTTGATCATCTCATCAAAGCGAATGTTCCAACTACGAGATGCTTGCACCAGCCCATAAATGGATCGCTGGAGCTTGCATACCTTGTTAGCATTCTTAGGGTCGACAAAACCTTCCGGCTGCATCATATACAGTTCTTCCTTAAGGTAGCCGTTAAGGAATGCCGTTTTTACGTCCATTTGCCATATCTCATAATCATAGTATGCGGCAATTGGTACCATGATTCGAACGAACTTCAGCTTTGCTACGGGAGAGAAAGTCTCATCGTAGTCAACCCCTTGAACTTGCCGATAACCCTTAGTGAAAAGTCGAGCTTTATAGATGGTAACATTACCATCCGTGTCCGTCTTCTTCTTAAAGATCCATTTGTTTTCTATCACTCGCCGATCATCGGGCAAGTCTGTCAAAGTCCATACTTTGTTTTCATACATGGATCCTATCTCGGATTGCATGGCTTCAAGCCATTTCTTGGAATCTGGGCCCGCCATCGCCTCTTCATAGGTCGAAGGTTCACCGTTGTCTAACAACATGATTTCCAGGACAGGGTTGCCATACCACTCTGGTATGGAACGTGTCCTTGTGGACCTACGAAGTTCAGTAGCAACTTGATCCGAAGTACCTTGATCATCATCATTAATTTCCTCTCCGCGGTGTAGGCACCACAGAACATCTTCCCGAGCTGCACTACTTTCCGGTTCAAGAGGTAGTACTTCATCGAGTTCTACTTTCCTCCCACTTACTCCTTTCGAGAGAAACTCTTTTCCGAAAGGATCCGTTCTTAACAACAAAGATCTTGCCTTCGGATCTAAGGTAGAAGGTATACCCAATAGTTTCCTTAGGGTATCCTATGAAGACGCATTTTTCCGACTTGGGTTCAAGCTTTTCAGGTTGAAGTTTCTTGACATAAGCATCGCATCGCCCAAAATTTTAGAAATGACAGCTTAGGTTTCTTCCCAAACCATAATTCATACGGTGTCGTCTCAACAGATTTAGACGGTGCCCTATTTAAAGTCAATGTAGCTGTCTCTAGAGCGTATCCCCAAAATGATAGCGGTAAATCAGTAAGAGACATCATAGATCGCACCATATCCAATAGAGTGCGATTACGACGTTCGGACACACCGTTACGCTGAGGTGTTCCAGGCGGCGTGAGTTGTGAAACGATTCCACATTTCCTTAAGTGTGTACCAAATTCGTGACTTAAATATTCTCCTCCATGATCTGATTGTAAGAACTTTATTTTTCGGTCACGTTGATTCTCTACCTCATTCTGAAATTCCTTGAACTTTTCAAAGGTCTCAGATTGTGTTTCATCAAGTAGACATACCCATATCTACTCAAGTCATCAGTGAGAGTGAGAACATAACGATATCCTCCACGAGCCTCAACGCTCATTGGACCGCACACATCGGTATGTATGATTTCCAATAAGTTGGTTGCTCGCTCCATTGTTCCGGAAAACGGAGTCTTGGTCATTTTTCCCATAAGGCATGGTTCGCATGTGTCAAATGATTCATAGTCGAGAGACTCTAAAAGTCCATCAGCACGGAGCTTCTTCATGCGCTTGACACCAATGTGACCAAGGCGGTAGTGCCACAAGTATGTGGGACTATCGTTATCAACTTTACATCTTTTGGTATTCACACTATGAATATGTGTAATATTACGTTCGAGATTCATTAAGAATAAACCATTGACCATCGGAGCATGACCATAAAACATATCTCTCATATAAATAGAACAACCATTATTCTCGGATTTAAATGAGTAGCCATCTCGCTATAAACGAGATCCTGATACAATGTTCATGCTCAAACTTGGCACTAAATAACAATTATTGAGGTTTAAAACTAATCCCGTAGGTAAATGTAGACGTAGCGTGCCGACGGCGATCACATCGACCTTGGAACCATTCCCGACGCGCGCCGTCACCTCGTCCTTCGCCAGTCTCCGCTTATTCCGCAGCTCCTCTTGTGAGTTACAAATATGAGCAACGACACGGTATCAAATACCTAGGAGTTACTACGAGTACTCGGTAAGGTACACATCAATTACATGTATATCAAATATACCTTTAGTGTTGCCGCCTTCTTGTGCGCTAAGTATTTGGGGCAGTTCCGCTTCAAAGGACCCTTCCTTTGCAATAAAAGCACTCAGTCTCGTGCTTGGGTCCATTCTTTGACTTCTTCCCGCAATCGGCTTACGGGCGCGGCAACATCCTTGCCGTCCTTCTTGAAGTTCTTCTTACCCTTGCCCTTCTTGAACTTAGTGGTTTTATTGACCATCAACACTTGATGTTCTTTCTTGATTTCTACCTCTGCTGACTTCAGCATTGAAAATACTTCAGGAATAGTTTTCAACATCCCCTGCATATTGTAGTTCATCACAAAGCTCTTGTAGCATGCTGGGAGCGACTGAAGGATTCTTTCAATGACCGCCTCGTCCGGAAGGTTAATGTCCAGCTGGGACAGGCGGTTGTGCAACCCAGACATTTTGAGTATGTGCTCACTGACAGAACTATTTTCCTCCATCTTACAACTATAGAACTTGTCGGAGACTTCATATCTCTCGACCCGGGCATGAGCTTGGAAAACCATTTTCAGCTCCTCGAACATCTCATATGCTCCGTGTTGCTCAAAACGCTTTTGGAGCCTCGGTTCTAAGCTGTAAAGCATGCCGCACTGAACGAGGGAGTAATCATCAGCACGTGACTGCCAAGCATTCATAACGTCTTGGTTCTCTGGTATGGGTGCTTCACCTAGCGGTGCTTCTAGGACATATTGTTTCTTGGCAGCTATGAGGATGATCCTCAGGTTCCGGACCCAGTCCGAATAGTTGCTACCATCATCTTTCAGCTTGGTTTTCTCTAGGAACGTGTTGAAGTTCATGTTGACTTGAGCGTTGGCCATTTGATCTACAAGACATTTTGCAAAGATTTTAGACTAATGTTCATGATAATTAAGTTCATCTAATCAAATTATTTAATGAACTCCCACTCAGATTTGACATCCCTCGAGTCATCTAAGTGTTACATGATCCGAGTCGACTAGGCCGTGTCCGATCATCACGTGAGACGGACTAGTCATCATCGGTGAACATCTCCATGTTGATCGTATCTTACATACGACTCATGTTCGACCTTTCGGTCTCTTGTGTTCCGAGGCCATGTCTGTACATGCTAGGCTCGTCAAGTTAACCTAAGTGTTTTGCATGTGTAAAACTGTCTTACACCCGCTGTATGTGAACGAGGAATCTATCACACCGATCATCACGTGGTGCTTGAAACGACGAACTTTAGCAACGCCTTACGCTTAGGAGAACACTTTCTTGAAATTATTATAAGGGATCATCTTATTTGCTACCGTCGTTCTAAGTTAACTAGATGCATAAACATAATAAACATCACATGCAATTATATAGTAGTGACATGATATGGCCAATATCATATAGCTCCTTTGATCTCCATCTTGGGGCTCCATGATCATCTTGTCACCGGCATGACACCATGATCTCCATCATCATGTCTCCATGAAGTTGCTGCCAACTATTACTTCTACTACTATAGCTAACGGTTTAGCAATAAAGTAAAGTAATTACATGGCGTTGAATCAATGACACGCAGGTCATACAATAATTAAGACAACTCCTACGGCTCCTGCCGGTTGTCATACTCATCGACATGCAAGTCGTGATTCCAATTACAAGAACATGATCTCATACATCACAATATATCATTCATCATTCATCACAACTTTTGGGCATATCACATCACAAGGCAATTGCTGCAAAAACAATTTAGACGTCCTCTAATTGTTGTTGCATATTTTACGTGGCTGCAATAGGGTTCTAGCAAGAACGTTTTCTTACCTACGAATAAAGCCACAACGTGATTTGTCAACTTCTATTTACCCTTCATAAGGACCCTTTTCGTCGAATCCGCTCCAACTAAAGTGGGAAAGACAGACACCCGCTAGCCACCTTATGCAACTAGTGCATGTCAGTCGGTGGAACCTGTCTCACGTAAGCGTACGTGTAAGGTCGGTCCGGGCCGCTTCATCCCACAATACCGCTGAAGCAAAATAAGACTAGTAGCGGCAAGAAAGTTGACAACATCTATGCCCACAACAAATTGTGTTCTACTCGTGCAATAGAGAACTACGCATAGACCTAGCTCTGATACCACAGTTGGTGAATGTTGCAGAAAATAAAAATTTTCCTACGGTTTCACCAAGAACCATCTATGAGTTCATCTAGCAACGAGTGATAGGAGTGCATCTACATACCTTTGTAGATCGCGAGCGGAAGCGTTCAAGTGAACAGGGTTGAGGGAGTCGTACTCGTCGTGATCCAAAACACCGATGACCAAGTGCCGAACGGACAGCACCTCCGCGTTCAACACACGTACGGAGCGGATGACGTCTCCCGCACCTTGATCCAGCAAGGAGGAGGGAGAGGTTGAGGAAGAAGGCTCCAACAGCAGCACGGCGGCGTGATGGTGATGGAGTGGCAGTTCTCGAGCAGGGCTTCGCCAAACACACGCGGAGGAGGAGAGGTGTTGGGGAGGGGAGGGGCTGCACCTTGGATTGTATATGCAGCCCTCACCTCGCCCCTCTATTTATAGGGGTTGGCAGAAGGGGGTGGCCCCCTCTAGATGAGATCTAGAGGGGGGGACAGCGGCCAAGGGGAGGGGGGCTTGCCCCCCAAGCAAGGGGGCGCCCCCTCTAAGGTTCCCCCCCAAACCCTAGGCACATGGGCCCTAGGGGCTTGTGGCGCCCCAGCCCACTTGGGCTGGTTCCCTTCTCCATACAGCCCATAAGGTCCTCCGGAAGAGGTGGCCCCTCCCGGTGGACCCCCAGAACCCCTCCGGTGGCCCCGGCACAATACCGATATGCCCCCAAAACTTTCCGGTGACCGTATGACAACTTCCCATATATAAATCTTTACCTCCGGACCATTCCGGAACTCCTCGTGACGTCCGGGATATTATCCGGGACTCCAAACAACATTCGGTAATCACATACAAGTCTTCCTAATAACCCTAAGTGTGTAGACCCTACGGGTTCGGGAATCATGCAGACATGACCGAGACAACTCTCCGGCCAATAACCAACAGCGGGATCTGGATACCCATGTTGGCTCCCACATGTTCCATGATGATCTCATCGGATGAACCACGATGTCGAGGATTCAAGCAACCTCGTATACAATTCCCTTTGTCAACCGGTATGTTACTTGCCCGAGATTCGATCGTCGGTATCCCAATACCTCGTTCAATCTCGTTACCGGCAAGTCACTTTACTCGTACCGTAATGCATGATCCCATGACCAAACACTTGGTCACTTTGAGCTCATTATGATGATGCATTACCAAGTGGGCCCAGTGATACCTCTCTGTAATACGGAGTGACAAATCCCAGTCTCGATCCGTGACAACCCAATGACACTTTCGGAGATACCGTAGTGCACCTTTATGGTCACCCAGATTACGCCAGACGCTTGGTACACCCAAAGAACTCCTACGGTATCCGGGAGTTACACGATCTCATGGTCTAAGGAAAAGATACTTGACATTGGAAAAGCTCTAGCAAAACGAACTACACGATCTTGTGCTATGCTTAGGATTGGGTCTTGTCCATCACATCATTCTCCTAATGATGTGATCCCGTTATCAATGACATCCAATGTCCATAGTCAGGAAACCATGACTATCTATTGATCAACGAGCTAGTCAACTAGAGGCTCATTAGGGACATATTAAAGTCTATGTATTCTCACGTGTATTATGATTTCCGGATAATACAATTATAGAATGAATAAAAGACAATTATCATGAACAAGGAAATATAATAATAATCCTTTTATTATTTCCTCTAGGGCATATTTCCAACAGAAGGACCATCAAGTGTTGATTGTCAACAAGACCACTACTTTCAAGAAAAAGGGCAAAGGGAAGAAGAAGGGGAACTTCAAGAAGAACAACAAGCAAGTTGCTCACTACAAGGATTCTGGTCTATTGCAACAAAAATTATTGCTACAACTATCTTTTGTTGCAATAAAATGCTATATTTCCACAAAATTCCAGTTCGTGGTAATAGGATCTACATATTGCCACAATTTCGTTTCATCACGCTAAGTACTCGTTTTGTTGCAATAGAAGCCATGTATTGCGACAAACTGCATCGTCATTGTAATATGGTAGTGATATTGCGACAACGCTATCCCGTTGCGTGAATTGGTCATCTTGTTGCAATAAAGGCTAGGTATTGCAACAAAGTACATAGATACTATTGCAACACCTCTGACATGTGGCGCTAGTCAGAGATACTATTGCAACAAAGCATGTATTGGTTGTAATAGGGTGACTTTTTGCCTCACCTTCGTTGCGTTGCAATAACTGTTACATATTGCGACAAATTGAGCATCCATGGCAATACGTACAACATGATGCAACAATCCTCTAGTGTTGCCAAAAAGGAGCAGGATATTGCAACGATATTCTCTATTGTGCTCCTGATTTTTTCCTTTATTTATTATACTTTTTCGCAGGATCTGATTAAAGGGGCGTACTAGTTTACTGAGGTATTAACACATTAGGTACCACAACTTGCACCTAAGTTGCATTTTAGTCACATATCTTGCAAAGTGGACATCAGTGGTACCACAACTTGGAGGAGGCTCTACGCGCGTGCGAAGCGTTGAACACTCGCGGGCGCCCTTCACTTTAGGGTTTCTTGCACCGCCAGGGTCTCCTCCACTCACCCTACTGACCTCCTCCGGTAGCAAGGTCGTGCTCGGCACCCGAAAGACGGCAAGCTCAGTGCCCTTCTCACAAAGGTGAGTCGTGAGAACTGAGCACCACACATTCTCTTCCTAATTTTTCTGTATCTTGCTTGATGTGATGTATTTATATGTGCTCTTAATAAAAAAGGAGATTCAATATAAAATTATGTGTTAAATAGAGAAATTGTGCAAGGCTGCATACTAGCTATTTTAAACACCCCTGTGCTTCATTTGAACAACTCTTCACCACCAATTGAGCAGCATAACAGTTGTATCCCAGAGTAATTTTCAGCAAGAATTCATCACCAGATCAACAACACTACATCAAGATATATACAAGGACATATGACACAAGATTTTAGTAGGATATAACAAACCATCTTAGCGAGATATATAACAAATGTTTCAAAATGACAGCACACAAGTTTCAGCAGCTATACTTGTATAGATTGTTCACACAAAAGACCATAAGTTCAAGGCAAAGTAGTGAAAATAGCAAAAACACTAAAAGACCATAAGTTCATAGCAACAGTGTGTACATAGCATCACTGTCAAAAGGAAAATAGCAACAACACTAAAAGAACATCAACTACTCTTCTCTTCTCTTCATCACCAAATTGTTAGTGCTGGGCACTAGCTCTTGTTCCCATTTGCCACAACATATGAACCTATGCAGGCATGCCTTGTTTCAACCTGTTTTATATCAGATTAAACTTCGGGAGAGATATTTCTCGTATGTAATCATCATAACAGTTCAGGAACTTATACTCATGGCTTACACATGTGAAAAGCAGCTTACCAAGAAATTAAAAACTATACAAAGAACCCCTGGTCATCATCCAATTCTTCTTGTCCCAAAGGAGCAACATGGCCATCATTTACGTAAGCCTCATCATCATCCGTATCATCATCAGATTCGAATTGGAGATCTTCAAACTCAATAGGTTTTATATTTTCTATGACTGAAACATCAAGGCTGGATCCTTCTCATCATTTCTACACCAACTAGTGATCTCTTCAGGTACTGTAATTTTTGGCACTATAATTTCTGCATCGACGACATCCAGTACATCTGCCTCACCACCCTCATCGGCTTCAACAGCTTCATCAAGGCCTACACCATTTAAAACAGAAGGAGCAAACAAATTTCATGGATTCATTTTAATAACAGCTGCCCAATCAGGGTTCTTCACATCTCTCACATAGAAAACCTGTTGAGCTTGGAGGCCTAGAATGTAAGGGTCTCTCTGGAATTGGTGTAGAGTAGTGTCAAGGTCAATAATTCCATATTTGTCCTTCTTATACCCCTTACTCTCAGTTCTTTTGGCAGGAGGCACATCAAACCAGTCACACTGGAATAGAACAACCTCCTTATCAGGAGGAAAGTCAAGAAATATGATTTTCTTGATCACCCCATAATAATCAATATTTCCTGTGTTTGCATCACCCTTGACTATGACGCCACTATTTTGGGTACTCAAGTCTTGCTCTATATAGGAATTCCGAAAAAAATATCCATTCAGAACTGTACGGTTGTATACCCTAGCTAGGTGATCAGGTCCTTTAGCTAGTGCATAAATAAGATTGTTGACCTTCCCATCATTGTGGAGTTCTGTGATCTATTTCATGAAATAGAATATGTGAGAGTGTAGTGTACAACGTTGGTACGTTATTACAAGGAACATTAGTGAAAATGCAAAAGAAAATTACCCGTCTCTCAAACCAACCAACAAACTCTTCCTTGTGCTGCTTTTTAGGATTAGGAGAATTATTCCTTCTGAGCTCCTCAAGATGTTCACTTCAAAGAGAAATGAATGTTAGTTGAACAGGAAAGTATCAAAGCATATCATGATGTGAATTAAATACATAAGTATCCTTACTCAATCCATGGCGCGGTTTCCTCACAGTTTGTTATTATGAAATGCCTCATTTTATTAATCTCAGCCAAAGACAATGATTCACAAACAAAACCTTTCTTGGAGTAATCAACTGCACTCATTATGCTAATCCCTATTGGTGATTGATCTGTAACCCCGTCTTCATGACGTTCGGACTGACTTAGCTTGGTAGGCATTCCATCAACGAATCGACCGCAAAAAGTCATGCACTGTTCAAGTATGTACCCTCGCTATAGAACCTTCTGGTTGAGCCTTGTTACGCACATATCCTTTGAGCGCACGCAAGTATCGCTCAATTGGATACATCCATCTCAGACAAGACAGGCCCTCCCAATCGGGCCTCTTCAAAGAAGATGAATTGGGAGATGCATCATAATATCAAGAATGCTGGTGGAAAGATCATCTCAAGCTGACATAGAGTTTCTGGAATTGTTTTGCTCAACCTCTCCAAATCTTCATCCCTTAACTCCTTGGAGCATAAATCAGAAAAGAATTTACTCAGCTGAAGCAATGGGTTAACAACATTCTCTGGCAAAAGCTTGCGCAATGCAATAGGAAGAAGTTTCTGAAATATAACATGACAGTCATGAGTTTTGAGTCCACTAATCTTGCACTAATCTTGCACTGACAGACAAGGTAACAGGGATACATACATACCAGTATTATTGTCAGATGGTAAAGCAAAATTTGGTTGATGGAACAAGAAATAGTTTTGCTGTATGTTAATGCGGTCCACGTGAATGTTTTGCTGATGTTTGACACAGAAATTGTTGATGTTTTGCTGTAACAGAATGAATGTGAGTGTAGAGATAAATACTAGTTCTTTTGCTGCACATGAATCGGTGTGGATCTACAGAAAATACTTGAATGAACGAGGATGTACAGGAAGTCTTTCTTGTCATTTCAATGACATGGATAGCACAAGGATTTTGCTTCTTGTACATCCACATTCATTCTTCACTGATTCAGAGTATTGGTATACTGAAATTCATGTGCTGATATTTTTTCTGTATACTTGTACACCCACTGATGCCAAGTATGTACTGGTGATATTCAGAGATAACTGAAATTCATGAGATAACATTCAGACAGCTAGAATTCAGTGACATGTTGTGCATATACTGCTGAATAACATCTTCACTCTTGATAAATTCTAAGTTGACTAAACCATCCTAATAACCTCTTATGTATTACTACCCTGTCTAATTCTAGCCAGTATACAGAAATTCAGAAAGATACAGAGTCACGGCTGACCAGGGGAGAGCTGCTGCAGGTCGTTGCACTGAAGCGGACGGGAGACCCGGGCAAGTGAGCAGGATGGCAGGTCCGTTGGCGCCGGAGTTGAGGTGTCGGGCGGTCCAGCCACACGCCCACGGGCAGGATCGACTAGCCAAGATCCAGGGAGGATTAGGCTGACGGGAGGAAGGCGCCGAGCGGCGGGTGGAGGAGCAAGGTTAGAGGGAGAGGGGAGCCGCAGGGAGGCGCCGACGTGGGCTGCTTCGTCGCGCCGCCATGATGTGGCTGTTGGATGCGGCCAGCGCTCGGGTCGGGCGGCGGCGGAACAAGGAAAGAGGAAAAGGGGCACCAGATGGGAAATAAGGAGCGAAGGAAACAGAAAAAACGATCAAAGGAAAGGGGAGAGATCTCACAAGCGCAACCCACCGACACGCGTCGATCCATCACATGAGCTCTCGCGCTCCACCGCACCGAGCACGCGGCGCTCGATTCATTGCGTGGGACGCGAACGCTCCACCACATACTGTATATTAGAAGTTAAGTCCCACTATATAACACAAGTACTTAGATAGCACAGCTGACAGAGCATCCCACTGCAGCACTTGGGGACCCAGGTTCGAATCCCCTTTCTTGCATTTCCTTTTTCTTTTTCACGGCAGATTTAAAAGATTTTTAAAATATTCATATCTTTCAAACCATAACTTCAAATCGTTAGCTGAGCTCTCCTACCGCTACTGACCTGGGACGAGCACAACAGCAGAGCACATGCGTGCAGATTTAGTTAGAACAGGAAGTTTCGTCACAAAGAATGGTTCAGGTTCAGCTTAATGTACACTGAAACTTTGCACTTTTGTTGTACAGGGAGTGGGAGTATCGGCTATCGGGGATAGGATATGTGCATCGAGCAGAGGGGGCCGGTGTTCACTTCAGGTTTCTTGCCTCAGTCAGATCAATTCTGGAGTCCTTGATCTCCTCGTCCTTCATCAACAGCTTTACGTGGGAAGGTATTGGATATTACTAAAAGTTTAGGAGAGCAAATGTATGATAGACAAATATGCAAAATAAGAATGAAGTCTTTTTTAGTTGTTCGGTAGCACATCATACACTGATTGCACTGAAACATGAATTGCTAGACTATTGATGGAGAAGATCATGTGTCCCCTTTTTTTATGTTGTCTAGCAGTGACTTGGGAATTTGTTTAGCAGTGACATGCCAATTTGTTTGACTTTAGATTTCTGGTTCACATGGGTACACATTGGGTACATCTTGACAATATTTTTTCTGGAATACTTTCTTTTGAGCATGGCAAATTGTGTAGAACATGATATTTAGTACAATATGGCAAATTGGCAACTAGTGTCTAGTGTTTAGCACTGTTTAGTGTTGTTTGTCCTCGTGCGAGAATTATATTCAGTAATTTGCCATGGCATTTGTCCTCCTGTATTTAGTCTCAGAGTGCAAATTTTGTAAACTTGCCATGTGATCAGTACATACAAACTCTAGCTTTGAAATGAATCATGAATCGAATTTTCTCTAGATTTTGCCATGAATCAAAAGTATATATTGTTGAACACTGTTTTTCCATGGCAAAAAGGATTTTATAGCTTTTGGCATGCCTCTAATATAGCTTTTTCCATGTCACCACTATAACTTTTGGCATGACATACACATATTTTTTTTACCATGGAAAATTTGCTAATCTGTTTGCCATGCCTCTAATATAGTTTTCGCCATGTCACCACTACAACTTTGGCCATGTTCACATGGAGTAGTAAAAAAAAACAAATTTGAGTTGATTGTAGAAATATGTGTTTATTTCCCTTTTTTTGACTTTGTAGGATTGATGATGACCACATTAAGCATTGCAACTTTTAAGAGATTTGATTTTGCTTTTGTACTTACTACTGCAAATCCACCCAGGTAATTTTGCCATGTCAATTAACATGCAGTATGTTTGTGCCATGGCAAATTTGCATTCTTTTTCATTTCATTTACACGGCAAGTCTTCAAAACATTTTAGTATTCCCTCCATCTCGAAATATATCTACAACCTAGAAAATTACCTAAAAACTAATTACTTTTTTTAAACAGAAAGATTTACTTTCGCACCACCTAATTTAGGTGTACTGTTGTTTGCGCCAATATTTTTTCACCTCCCGCTAAATGGTCCCAAATTAGCGTCTTTGTTCCCACCAGAAAATTAGCTTCCCGCTAAATACCTTCCTAACAACCCACGCGAATATATAATTCTAGACCAAACGACGGCGTCTTCACGGGCGATTGGATCGGAGCTCTCGTCTCGGTTCATCTCTTCTGCCGGCGTCATGACGGCGTCAACAGAGCGAACCACATCAGGTGCACAGCGTCAGGTTAGTCCTCCTCCCGATCTCCTCCATCGCTGAAAAATCCAGTCCTCCTCGATCTCCCCCTCCCCCCTCTCCTCTGCGCCCGCCTCCGTCCGGGATCAAACCCCCCTCCCGCACGAGCTCCTCATCGATGTGCGGCTCTCTCGATCCTTATCCATTCAGAGGGGCTGCCCCTTCTCTCCTCCGCTCGCCGCTTGGCCGTAGAAAAGAAGTCAGGGCAGGGGACATGCCGCCGCCGGTGGCATTTTCCCATCGCGCCTCTATTTGGCCGCCTCGGCGGAGGCGCTCGCGGCCTGGAGGGTCAGCGCAGCGCCTCACCTTTGCCTGGAGGCTGGCCGCCATGGAGCTGGGGCTCGACGGGGCCTCCTGGCCCGGTTCATGGCCGCAGCCGTCTCGGCTGTGCACGCCGGCGTCGTGACATGGTGGCCAGGCGCTGGTAACTGCCGCAGCCGACCCCAGCGTGCCCGAGGTGCCTGCAGGCCTCTCCACCATCTCTGCTCCTGGTTCTGTTTCCTCGTGGACGCCAAAGGGGGTCGTGAGCATTAGATTGGTTTTTGAGCATTAGATCCATTAACTGAAAGATATAGAGATACTCTGTAATCTGTATGTGCAAAGCTAGCTAGCTTGCATTTTTATTAGTTAAGTGCCGGCTTTCTGAGTTCAATCCCCCAACTAATAATGGTGCCAAATACCAGGTTTTTTTCTACATACATGGATGCTTTCATGATCCACTTTACATTTGTTTCCCCCCTGGTTTCAGTCTGAATCTTTACATTACACTTAGAATCCTACCATCACCGCCATGCCACTCTGCATAAAACATTAATTTTATATCTGAATCAGGTTGATTAGCTTTCGATGTAATATTATCCGCCTTGCCTAAAATAAATCCACATTCTTACACTCTGGTTTCTTCTTATACATCCTACAGTCACTTTCTTATAAATATTTTTAGCAATTAGCGAGATCGAGATGAGTTTCTTTCAACACATTTTAAGACATAATGTCATATATTAGATGTTATATAAAGGCCAACAGAGCGGAGGATTCAGGTTTAGTCATCATCTGCATTGCATTTGATTCAGATTACTATAAGCTGATTTTAATAGATATTTGGTCTTACACGAGTCACATTGCATTTTTTCCTATAGATTCAGAGTAGTGTTTTCATGAACCTATCATCGATACTTTGCCTTTCATGTTCATTCACATATGTCCGGTTTACCCACACAAGGGCACAATGATGAATTTTACGGAGGATGCTCCTGGTATACAACATCCTTACTTCATAATCACCTATCTGAATGGTGCGAACATCAATGATTTGTTAATGCTAAGTCCCATTATTGTTTTTGTGTGCAGTAAAGAAAGGCTCTGTTCTCTTAACAAGGATGGAAAGTATAACGCATACAAAAACCAACGTGGACAACCCAAATCTGGTAAATTATTTAGCATTTCCTATAATGCATAAAATCTTGGTGTGGGTTAAATAGCTAAACCTTCAAGACTACTAAATCTTTTACAGAACTCCCGAACAATCGACATTCCAAAGGTTCGCTAATGACATGTGTTCCTTGCTGAATGGCCATCCCATGCTCGCCGCAACTGCAAGCGCGACTACAGGATGGTACTTGCTTTCGCTTACATTTGTGTCATCATTTCTTACAATCTAATGCTGAGTAATACAATTTTTCTTGTATGATTTGGGCTGTAGAAGCTGGTGGACAGAAGAAGAAAGGGCGAGGTGTTCTAAAAGGTTTTAAAGCATCTAAGGAGCGTTTTGCCAATGGATCTGCAAAGCTAAATATTACATTCTCTAAAAAATTGGGTGGTACAGTAGGAATGAACTATCGTTCGTTCAAGGATGACGTGGTAGTCATAATGAAAAGAAAGTTACCACTCATTGGAGTGAGGACGTGGTCGGACATTCACCCTACCATTCATCGACTCATTGTTGCAAATATAATAGTGCGTACAATATTTTTCACATGTGTTATCTTATTTTACCATCGATAATGCACTGCTTATGTATATTTATTTGTTGTATACTTTACAGGACAGATGGGACCTGGAAGATACACCGTAAATGTAAGAAAAAGTTCTCAAAATTGCGAAGAGAGATATAGAGGCTGGCGATCAACTCTAAGCTCCACTTACAAGGCATACAAAACAGATCGGCTAGATTGGCTAATCTGCTCAAGATTTACAACCGTAAGAGTGGGAATGGATGATTGAGTACTTTGGCACTGATTCAAAATTTCAGGTTATCTCTAAGATCACGGTTTGTCTATTATGTGTTAAGGTGAAATGGCTAGTCTCATTGGTTATATCTGGTTTCAATGAATTGATAGGAACGCAGCCAAAAGAACGCTGATAATCAGAAGAAATGTAAGACAAAACATATAATCGGATCAAAATCTTACTCGCAAGTTAGTTTTGAGAAGGTACGAGTCCAATTAAATATGTATGCCTTGCTGCTAAATATGGTGTCATGTTTCACGATCTCATTGTTATATTACTTGCAGAGAAACTTAGAAACCGGAGAAGAGCCAGATTGTATTGCTCTATGGGAACTCACCCACACAAACAATGGAACATGGTCTAACACAGATTCCCGTAAAGTTTACGTGAGTACACCGACTTTTGGTTATTCTATAGTTAGTCAATGATGTGCATTCGCATGTTTCATCATCGATGTGATTATTCATGCGTTGGACCGTGTTATTCTTGTTTCATCTTTTATAGTGTCAATATTGATGCTGCACCTATAATTGTTCCTATCATTTTTAGGACCAAGCACTTGAAGAGGTTAAAAACAAAGAAGCTGAAACTGAAGGTCCACTTTCAAGTGAGCAGAAAAGCAATGTTTTCCAGACCGCTTACAAAGAGTGACACTCTGGAATGCAAGTCATCGCAGCCTCGTGGGTACGGATACATGGCCAAAACTTCAACTGGTTCTGAAAATTTCCATATCCAGATTGAAGAGCAAGCTCGTGCTACAGCAGCCACCCAGGAGCGAAACTCTCAGCTCAGCCAGCAGGTTAATGACTTAGAAGATCAACTACAAGCTGAACGTGCTAACACACAAGAGAGGATTAACTTGGAGCGTGCTGAGAGAGAACAACTTGAGGAGAGGTTAAAAGAAGAGCGTGCTGAAAGGGAAAGATTGTTGCAAGAGGAGCGAACATCAAGACTGGAATTTGAAAAAAACATGATGGCAAAGTTTATAGAATTGAGCAAACAGATAGAAACCCAACAGGTGATGGTGATTACAGTCATATGCTTCTGACCTTGTAAGATTTATGTTGCTTACTTGCATTGCTAAAAGTGGACTTCTATTTACAGGTTGCTACAAAGAGGGTTGACAAAGAAAATAGTAATCCAAACTTGCAAAAAATTCTTTCACAGACATCTAGTCCTAATAAGACTCCAGGTTCAAGGCCGACTGCTATTTCTTCAAATGCGCTCATACAAGCTGCAGCAAGGCAATCTTGAATGTATAAAGCAATGGTAAGTCACAACCTTGCTTTCTCTTCATGTTCACCTGCATTTTATACGTCATTGGTCTTCATAATTAGCTAGCTGCTTCTTCTCTTTTACCATGTGTTGTTGCTGCATCGAGTCACAACTTAAACAAAATACAAATATGTGCTAGCTAGGGACATGAACTTAACTGAAACTATACATCTAGTCATAACTTAAATCAATAGCAGGAGCTTTTAGTAGATGTACGATCGGACGATGGTACCATTCTCGTATGCATGAGCAGGATGTCATGATCATGCGCGTGATGCCTTCGCCGATGAGTCCACCGCAATGTCCCATGTAGTATCTCTTCCCGCTGATATAGGGGTCGTGAGGGTCGTTTTTAAACGGACTCGCAACTCCCGATGGAAGCACTTAATATCAATAAGGTGGACTCTGCGGCCTATGTTTGCTGTTATTGAGGATACCAAGTACCCGCCATATTATGGTTTTCTTATTATGAAATAAATGTATGTCGCCGCTCGGCAAACTTTGTTGCTCATGAGCTTGCTAGTCTTGATAGGATGTTAGAACCTAATCGGAATGGGGGCCCATGTACTAGCCCTTGTGGCTGCTCTGTGTTTTGGGTGATTCAGCCCAACACCATTAAGTTAAAAGCAATGTTTTTTCTCAAAAAACCTTTAGTAGATGTACTTTAGGTTATGCCTTAGCCATTCACACTTGTATAGTTGTTTTGATGCCTTAGTTACATGCTTGCTGACACAGTATTAGCTAGTTAGTCTGGCAATAGTTTTTAACAATGGAGCTGGCATAATTGTATGCCGTATGTTATGTTTGACTCATTCACTAGAACTTTTTTTATTTCTTGATTGCAGGATCCAAAGAACTAGCTGGACTGGACTCTAGATCACGGGCAGTTTAGTCTTCGGGTTAATTAGGATGGCTAAATTACATTTGAGTTTTATTTGATGGATATTTTCATCGAAGTATGAATTGTATGAATCTACATATTATACGTATGGTTTTGAATATTGTAATTGAAACCCTGTAAATTTTTTTTACGATTGCAATAGACTATTACCACAACCCATTTTGGTTGTTACATGCTAGCACCACTAAAAATATAGTGTTGCATCATATCTCGCCTACGCTTATCTGTTTTGTTGCACTAGAATGTTGCAACGGAGCACTTTATATTGTTGTAATAGCTTCACGCCACAAAAAATTTCATGATGCGATAACAGTTTAGCGCCACCAAAGTAAGTTTGTTGAAATAGAGTATCGCCACGGAAAGTTTAAATTGTCGCAATAATTTCTCGCTACAAAGTTGTTACTTGTTGTGATACCTATTTGTCACCATCAAAAGAAGTACGTTGCAATTTCCTGTTACGACGATTGGAATATTTGTTGCCATAAGTTAATGCCACAAGCGCAGTGGGTCGTGGCAACATGCCTAATGCCACGAAAACAAGAATTGTTGCCATAGTTTATTGCCACAAGTATAGTGGGTCGTGGCAACATGTCTGATGCCACGAAAATAAGGATTGTTGCCATAGTTTGTTGCCACGATTGATTATTGCCACGAAAGAGTAATGCGCCACGAAATGGCCGTCGTTGTCATAGGTTGTTGCCACAAATGTCTATCGCCACGACATATCAGTCTCCACAATTCGGTACATGTTGCATTAAAGCTATCTCCACAAAGCAAATTGTGGCATCAGGTGAGTGTTGCCACGGGAAAACATGTGGCAAGTTTCCGCATGGATGTTGCAATAGCACACTTTATTGCCGCAATTGCCTTTTCGTGGTAATAACCTATTACCATGTGTCCAGTTGCAACGGCTGCCAACGAATGTCGTTTCATGGCAATAGGTACTTATCGCCACGAAACAGCATGTATTGCAACAAATTTTTTTGTTGCAATAGACCCGGATCCTTGTAGTGGCTGCTCAGGAGAAGAAAGCCAAGTCTGGACCTAAGCCTGAAACTGAGTGCTTCTACTGCAAGCAGACTGGTCACTGGAAGCGGAACTGCCCCAAGTATTTGGCGGATAAGAAGGATGGCAAGGTGAACAAAGGTATATGTGATATACATGTTATTGATGTGTACCTTACTAAAGCTCGTAGTAGCACCTGGGTATTTGATACTGGTTCATTGCTAATATTTGCAACTCAAACAGGACTACGGATTGCTTAACACCGCAAAGGACAAGGTGACGATGCGCGTGAGAAATGGTTCCAAAGTCGATGTGATCGCGGTCGGCACGCTACCTCTACATCTACCTTCAGGATTAGTATTAGATCTAAATAATTGTTATTTGGTTCCAGCGTTGAGCATGAACATTATATCTGGATCTTGTTTAATGCGAGACGGTTATTCATTTAAATCAGAGAATAATGGTTGTTCTATTTATATGAGTAATATCTTTTATGGTCATGCACCCTTGAAGAGTGGTCTATTTTTGATGAATCTCGATAGTAGTGATACACATATTCATAATGTTGAAGCCAAAAGATGCAGAGTTGATAATGATAGTGCAACTTATTTGTGGCACTGCCGTTTAGGTCATATCGTTGTAAAGCGCACGAAGAAACTCCATACTGATGGACTTTTGGAACCACTTGATTATCAATCACTTGGTACTTGCGAACCGTGCCTCATGGGCAAGATGACTAAAACACCGTTCTCTGGAAATATGGAGAGAGAAACAGACTTGTTGGAAATCATACATACAGATATATGTGGTCCGATGAATGTTGAGGCTCGTGGCGGATATCGTTATTTTCTCACCTTCACAGATGATTTAAGCATATATGGGTATATCTACTTAATGAAACGTAAGTCTGAAACATTTGAAAAGTTCAAAGAATTTCAGAGTGAAGTTGAAAATCATCGTAACAAGAAAATAAAGTTTCTACGATCTGATTGTGGAGGAGAATATTTGAGTTACGAGTTTGGTCTACATTTGAAACAATGCGAATAGTTTCAACAACGCCACCCGGAACACCACAGCGTAATGGTGTGTCCGAACGTCGTAATTGTACTTTACTAGATATGGTGTGATCTATGATGTCTCTTACTGATTTACCGCTATCGTTTTGGGGTTATGCTTTAGAGACGGGCGCATTCACGTTAAATAGGGCACCATCGAAATCCGTTGAGACGATGCCTTATGAACTATGGTTTGGCAAGAAACCAAAGTTGTCGTTTCTTAAAGTTTGGGGCTGCGATGCTTATGTGAAAAAGCTTCAACCTGATAAGGTCGAACCCAAATCGGGGAAATGTGTCTTCATAGGATACCCAAAGGAGACTGTTGGGCACACCTTCTATCACAGATCCGAAGGCAAGACATTCGTTGCTAAAAATGGATCCTTTCTGGAGAAGGAGTTTCTCTCGAAAGAAGTGAGTGGGAGGAAAGTAGAACTTGATGAGGTAACTATACCTGCTCCCTTATTGCAAAGTAGTTCATCACAGAAACCGGTTCCTATGACATCTACACCAATTAGTGACGAAGTTAATGATGATGATCATGGAACTTCGGATCAAGTTGTTACTGAACCTCGTAGGTCAAACAGAATAAGATCCGCACCAGAGTGGTACGGTAATCCTGTTGTGGAAGTCATGCTACTAGATCATGATGACCTACGAACTATGAAGAAGCGATGGTGAGCCCAGATTCTACAAAATGGCTTGAGGCCATGAAATCTGAGATGGCATCCATGTATGAGAAAAAAGTATGGACTTTGGTTGACTTGCCCGATGATCGGCAAGCAATTGAGAATAAATGGATCTTCAAGAAGAAGACTGACGCTGACGGTAATGTTACTATCTACAAAGCTCGACTTGTTGCGAAAGGTTTTCGACAAGTTCAAGGGATTGGCTACAATGAGACCTTCTCACCCGTAGCGATGCTTAAGTCTGTCCAAATCATGTTAGCAATTGCCGCATTTTATGATTATGAAATTTGGCAAATGGATGTCAAAACTACATTCCTGAATGGATTTCTAGAAGAAGAGTTATGTATGATGCGACCGGAAGGTTTTCCCGATCCAAAGGGAGCTAACAAAGTGTGCAAGCTCTAGCGATCCATTTATGGACTGGTGCAAGCCTCTCGGAGTTGGAATAAACGCTTTGATAGTGTGATCAAAGCACTTGGTTTTGTACAGACTTTTGGAGGAACCTGTATTTACAAGAAAGTGAGTGGGAGCTCTGTAGCATTTCTGATATTATATGTGGATGGCATATTGCTCATTGGAAATGATATAGAATTTCTGGATAGCTTAAAGGGATACTTGAATAAGAGTTTTTCAATGAAAGACCTCGGTGAAGCTGCTTACATATTGGGCATTAAGATCTATGGAGATAGATCGAGACGCTTAATTGGACTTTCACAAAGCACATACCTTGAAAAAGTTTTGAAGAAGTTCAAAATGGATCAAGCAAAGAAAGGGTTCTTTCCTATGTTACAAGGTGTGAAGTTGAGTAAGACTCAATGCCCGACCACTGCAGAAGATAGAGAGAAAATGAAAGATGTTCCGTATGCTTCAGCCATAGGCTCTATCATGTATGCAATGCTGTGTACCAGACCTGATGTGTGCCTTGCTATAAGTCTAGCAGGGAGGTACCAAAGTAATCCAGGAGTGGATCACTGGACATCGGTCAAGAACATCCTGAAGTACCTGAAAAGGACTAAGGATATGTGTCGGTGTCAAAACCGGCGGATCTCGGGTAGGGGGTCCCGAACTGTGCGTCTAGGCATATGGTAACAGGAGACAAGGGACACAATGTTTTACCCAGGTTCGGGCCATCTTGATGGAGGTAAAACCCTATGTCCTGCTTGATTAATATTGATGATGTGTGTTACAAGAGTGGATCTACCACGAGATCAAAGAGGCTAAACCCTAGAAGCTAGCCTATGGTATGATTGTTGTTCGTCCTATGGACTACAGCCGTCCAGTTTATATAGGCACCGGAGAGGGCTAGGGTTACACAAAGTCGGTTACAAAGGTAGGAGATCTACATATCCGTATCGCCAAGCTTGCCTTCCACGCCAAGGAAAGTCCCATCCGGACACGGGACGAAGTCTTCAATCTTCTATCTTCATAGTCTTGGAGTCCGCCGATGATGGTAGTTCGCTATCCGGACACCCCTAGTCCGAACTCCTCAAGAGCCCCGAAACTGGCTTCAGCGACGACGAGTCCGGCGCGTATATTGTCTTTGGCGTTGCAAGGCGGGTTCTCCCTCAAACTTCATGTTCCCATCGAATAATGTTCGGCTTCCTTATAAATGTTGCGCTCCTTGGCTTCTACGCCCAATAATGGCCTTCTTCCATGTGTCGTATGAATGCGAAAGGCTGGGGTATTTTTACATTTTACCCCCTAGCCATGCGAACGTGCCTCCTATAAGAGAGGCGAGGATCTAGATCCAGCTCACACCATCCTCCATCCGCAAGTTCTCATCGAAGCGCCTCTGATAAAAATCCATTCCATCATGGATAGCCGACACGGCTCCTCCTCTCGCGCTCCCAGCCCTAAGCCAGGAGATTGGGGGAGATGCTCAGTTCCACACAGCAAGCTAGTGGCACTCCAAACCGAGGGATATCTTCCCCCAGCTTTCATGGTTCCGGTTCGAGCTGGACTAGCCACCTACAAGGGTGGAAAGCAGGCGGAGAGCGTCCCCAACCCTTCCAAAGGGGAGCGGGTATGCTTTGTCCCCTATCTAATAAGGGGACTCGATTTCCCATACATCCGCTTTCTCCGGGGCTCCTAGAGTTCTACGGACTCCAACTTCACCACCTTCGCCCGCCTCCATTTTGCACATCGCGGGCTTCGTAGCTCTTCTTGAGCTGTTCTTGGGCATCGAGCCCCATTTTGCACTTGTGGAAGAGATTGTTTTGTCTCGCACCCGTTCTCATGAGGGGTCGATATATCAAGTGGGCGGAGCTGAAATATGGCGCATCGCCGGGACCGGATATCTATCCGGCACCCGGAAGAAGGCGTCCGAAGACTGGCCTTCGGAATGGTTCTACATGGAGGACGCCCCTCTGCCGGATCCAGTTCGGACCGGCCTCCTAGAGTTCAACAATGCTCCCTTGAAGAAACGCCTGAGTTGGCGCCCGCGGAGCCCTCAACGGGAACATGATAGGAGCGTCCATTATCTGATGGGCCTGATTAGGTTACTGGCCCACTCCGGATTGACCATGATTGGAGTCATGGCCACGTGCATTATGCGAGGGGTGCGGCCACTCCAATATAGGGGCCACCCTATGTGGGATTTCAACGGGGAAGATGACGCCACCCGTCATGGCCGCAAAGGGCGAGGCTCGGCAGCCGATCCGCAAAGATCCTGTCCGCTTGTACAAGGGAGAGGAGGAGGACTTCCTCCGCATTTAATCCGTTGAATGGATTTTCTATGAATAACCCTCGGAGCTGGGTAAGCGGATGTTCATCTACCCGATCCATACTTTTAAAGTCAAGTATCTTACTCTGTGATTTCGACGCAGGAGCTGCGCCGGGACGTGGAGGGCATACGAAGCCTAACTTCACAGCCCGAGGATCCGGAACGATCCCTTGATCCAACCTCCGAAGAGGATCCGGACATAAAGGTGGAGCTGATTGACGGGGTGTTCCACCAACGTAGCATAGACAATGCCCTAGTCGCCATTACGGCTGACTACCCCGGTTTGTTTCCGGCCTCCCAGGTGACTATGACCGAGGTCTTGACACCATCATTTGATCCGCGCTCAATTCTGACCATCCCATACTGATGGTGCATCGCAGGAGGTGCCTTTAAGGCGGGAAGCCGAACCCGCGGCGGCCGACCAACAAGGGTCAGTCCGGCCCAGCAGGCGGAAGAGGAGTGTGACGCGAACCGAAACGTCGCCGCAATGGTACGGAGCACCGCTATTTTTAAGGGAAGGATCCCCAGGAGGTATATTAATGCTCATAACTTTTCCAGAAAGAGCGCTCGCCGGACAGTGTCCGGAGAGGTTGCCAATTAAGCCTCCGCCAGCCATGCTCCAACGCATGGTCCAGAGGGGAGGCGAATACAAGGCATGAGCGGACGCCCTCCGACGGAGGATGCCGACAGCTGTCCGCCACCCGGTGCGAGGTGGAGAGCGCCATGAATCACAAAGCGCCGCCGGACAGTTCTTCGTGACGCGTGTTTCTCCCGGAGGCGTTAAATGCCTTTGATGCGGAACGCACACCTCCGCGCCGCCAAGATGTGTTAACCAGAGCCACGGAGCAAGATGTGAAAGACATACGGGTAAGAAATTTTAATAGTTATATATGCCAAGAGCCCCGAGACTTAAAATAGTTGAAATAACTGATTTAAGGATCAATTATTATGCAGGATCTTACGGAGAAGAATACCCATTTGTCCTAGGAGCTCCAAGAGTGCAAGGCCCAACTTGAGGCCGCCTGCCGCCACAGGGAGAGCCACAGAGACCCCACGGTAAGACGACTTTGAAAAGATAATTATTTAACAAAGTGCGGCGTGAATCTGACAATAATATTGCAGAGGGCGCCGGACTAGATCCGGACAAGCAACAGCTACTGCCAGCTAAGGTCCGGCGAGAGGGTGCTTATGAAGGTGCAGCAGGAGAGAAACAAGCTCCAAGATGCCCACACCCAGCGAGGAGAAGAGCTGAAAGGTGTTCGGGCCCAGCTGTCTGGCTCCGTGAAGGAGAATCAGCGGCTTCGTCGCGGCATTTATAGTAAGTGCTTTAACAAATTCCTTTGAAAAGAAGAATTTGGCGAGGAAGTCGATTGACAGAAATATGTCTTTAGGTGTGCTCACAGGTCGCCCTGCGGAGGAAATGCCTGGGTCAACGGGTGACCAACTTCCCGAGCTGGTGCAATTGCTCGAACGTGTTCGGCAGGCGATGAGTGGCGTTGTTCATGCTTTATGGCCATCCGTCTCCCTACCCGAGGGCCTTGGTGAGCTTGCTGAGAAGCTTCAGGGAGCACGGCGACGCCTCCGTTTGTGGA